>RJWJ010005807.1:0-66172 GCA_004363605.1 Indri indri
TACTGTTATTTTATCACTAATTATGAATGTAGCTCATTTACTCCTTAATAGTAAAGAGTAGAATCATTTTCCATCCTTTTATAAATCCTTTTTAAATTAAAATGAATAAATTTTTAAAACAAATTTAAAAAAATAATCCATATTTAGTCTTTGTCTCAAATGTATTTTATTTGGGCAAAAAAAGTTATATAGGTTCTTTAGGAGCCAGAATATATATGTGTGTGTATATATATATATATATATATATATATATATACACATATATATAGTACAGTATATGTGTATATATAGTACAGTATATATATATACACACACACATATATAACTATATATATAGTTTTATAGCAATAATAAAAACTTTGTCTTACAAATGAATAGCATAGTATTTATAGAATTGAAAAGAAGTTTAATTATGGAATTTTGGTAAATATTTTAGAGATAAAAATAGTGGAAATAATTTTATCCTATATTCATCCTTATTCAGTAATGTTTTTGTCAGTAAAACTTCATACATTATTGGAAAATATCACAAGTCTAGGTACTGTTTCCTTAGAGAAACTGTATTTTACATTGTGTTTATATAAAGCAAGTTTTATTTGTGTTTAATAGAAAAATAAATAAAAACTATTTTATTTGAAACCTTATCTTGGCATTACATATTGAGAAAAGTATGAGTGTAGTGTGAATATGGGCCTAGTTATTTTGATTATTTTATTTTTATCTATGTCTCTGGTGATTTTAAAACATGGCTGCAATTTCTTTGGTCTTCTTCCCATCAAGATGAGTTGGGATATTTGCCACTTAAGGATAACTATTTTTCTGTTTAATATATATTTTTATTTTGATTATGAACCTTTAAGTCTTTTGCATTATGTGGAAGTATATGTTACGCCTAATAGACCACTTCTTCTAAAGATGAAAGCCAGATCACCTTGTTTTGTGGGTTCTAATTAATTTGGAAACCTATAGATTCTAACTATGCTTCAATTTGTCATATCCAGACCACCATGTCTAACAAATCAGTGTACTCTTGTTCATTTGTGAATATTTAAGGTTTAAAGGCACGGAAGAATGTGGCTTTATTGCTGCTATTTTACTTTTGTGATATTGAGAACTCCAATTTTAGTCTTCTGGCTTTTAGTTATATATTTACTTTGAGTCTACAGAAGCTTAATTAAACTATTCATGTCACATATTTTGCTTTCCTCCATCATTATGTTTATTAAAATATTATTTGAGTTATAAACTTCTAATACCTAGGTAGTTGAGTTCAGAGTTGCTTTTGACCCTTGAAACAATAATGACAGAAACTTGAAAAAAACCCAAACGATACATACAACTCCTCGAAAAGGGGGACTTTCCTACCTTTTCAGAATCATTTGCTAGGGAACTCTGCTTGCTTCTTCATCCCAAAGCAAAGATGTTAGCTAATCTTAGAAAAATTCCCTTGTAGCATAGCACTCTCTGGCTCAATGGATATGACTCAGCAGGCTTGACAGCCAGATCTAGCCTTGAAACATCACATGCAATTTCCTGGAAGCTGTTGTCAAATCTGTTTACAAAGCCAAGCAGAAAAGATTTCATCAGGAACTCATTGTGCACCTATACCTGTCTTGGGTATCTGGGGAAGCTCCTTTATGCAATGAGACTGCAGAAATTACATGGAAGAGGGTGAGATGTGAAGTGTTTACCTATGGCAATAAACTGAAGAAAGAAATAATGAATTTTATTTCTTTTCTCATTCTTTCACTCCCAGAACATGCACACATATACAAAACCACAAAATACACTCACAGACACTGGTACACACACACACACACACACACACACACACACACACACACACAGAAATGTGGGGAGGGTAGGAAGTACAGAAGATTAATTGCCATTTTGGTGGAGACCTGGCAAGGTGTCAGATTAAAGCCTTTGGGGAAGAGATCATAAGAACTAGAATAACTGGTTTTTCTCTCTGCTCCTGAGGTGGAGCAAAGGGTGTGAGAGTGAGAGAAGAGTGGAAAGATCTGGAGAAAGGCGTATGGGAAGCATGCTATACCCCTCCAGTCCACCCTCCTCATTATAGCAGTCTTGTCAGTGGTACTTGACTCATCTTCCCATGCAGCTGGGTGCTCCTAAGGGATCTGCCCATGAAGCTTTTGGGTGAGTCTTTAATTAGGGAAACTGATGACTACTTTCTGACTGGAGTCTGAATCAGTAGAATTCAGGGGCATAGGAGGAAGACGGCTGGAATGATATTTCCAAGTGAGAGAGGACATAATCCATACCTCATGTCCCATTTGGGAGTGGTGGTCATTTCTAAATTTCTCACAGAGAGCAAGGGCAGGCCAGAAACATCAATTCAAATCAAATCATAAGCCAGATTCCCCAGTTCCTCGAGAACTTGCTCCGTAATGTAAGGGTATCCTTTCAACAGTTTGTCAGGTGGGCGATGCTAACTAGGCATCCAAAGATCATCAAGTGGTCCACAAATTGGTACTTTACCCTCCAGTGGGTCTTTAACTACCACTGTCAAGAGCTGTCACCCTGAACACCTGGCCATGAAGCAGGCAGGACTGAGAGAATGGGGACGCCTCTGCCCCTCAATGTCCCTCCTGCCTTCTCCAATCTCTGTCCCTGTCAGTTCACTTGTCAGGCTCTTCCATCCCCCCACCAGGAGTCGGGCATTTGTGACTCCTGTGAAATTAAAAGGAAGATCAGGAGGAAGGGGAAGAGTAACTAAATGAGAAACAAGAAAGATGGGAAAGATGTGTAGGAAGATAACTGAACATTATCTTCCCCAAAAGTTAGGTTTTCAACTATCAAGCAGGAAAGGAGAGTGCTAAAGTGTTTGATTTGTGATAGAACTCAGTTTTGTACCTGCAACTGACTGTGACTGGTTGGACAATCAACTCCCCCTGTTATGTAAGTTTCTTTTGACAATGAGGCATCAGCTTCTATTCTTTAGTAAGTTTGCTCCCACCAGTGAAAAACATTTGTGTATTGACCCCAACTAATTTCCTGGTCAAAAAATTTATATTTGTGTAGTCATACCTCATTTCTCCAAACTTAAGAGGAAGAGGGGAAGTCTTTTGGTTGGTCCTGAATTATAACTATTCAATTGTTACAACAGTTGGGGTAACTATATGTTATGTTGTATTGACAGATAAACTTCAAAATCTCAGTGGCTTGCTTTATGCAATTAAAGATAATCTCTTGCTCAAGCGGTCTCAGGTAGATGGGCCAGTTCTCTTTTATCCTGTAGCAACACCTTCTAGAACTTTGTTGTTCAACAGAGTTGCCACTAGCCACATGTGAGTATAGAACACTTGAAATGTATTGAATCTGAATTCAAATGTTCTGCCTGTATAAAATATGCACTAGATTTAACAGACTTAATAAGGAAGAAGAAAGTAAAATATCTCAATAATTATTTTATATTGATTAAATGTTGAAAGGATAATATCTTGGATATATTGGATTAAATCAAATATGTTATTGAATTAATTTCACCTACTTATTTTCATGGGGCTACTAGAAAATTCAAAATTAATATGTGGCTTGCATCATATTTCTATTGCACAGCAAATTTGATCTAGAAACGTGGTCATCAAGAGATGGTGGGGGAAACCAGCTTTTAACTGCCTAGGCTTGTAAATAACGTGTCATTTCCATTGGTATTTTATTGTCCAAAACTAGTCAGGCAGCCCAAACCTAACTTCAAGGGAGTCTGGAAAATGTATATTTTGTGAGTCTTCAAAGTCTTTGCCACACAATCCTTTTTTTCTATTCACAGTTGCTCATTACTGTCTTGCATATATCCTTTCATTCTCATTTACTTTTTTTTCATGGTTCATTCTTCATTAAGACACAGAGGCTTCCTCTTTCCCAGTAATCATATTGTCAATGCTTGTGACTCTTCTTTCTGTGCCCACTCTCCTGGGAAGAGTAATTTAATTCATCCTTCTCTTCTGCTAGAATCTCATATAGAATCATCATCAAAAAACAATGTTCAGTATATCATTGGATACACTATTCTCAATTCAATTACAAAACCATCTATTGCATAAGAGGTACATGCTGCACTGTGATATTTAACTTTTCTTATTTATTTATTAATAATCAATGTAAGATTATGGAGCAATTGCCCAGAACATCCAACTTTAAAACTTCTCAGATGGTTCTTTGGTTTAAAAAGAGAAGAAATACCAGTAGAAACAGCTGAAGAATTAAAAGAATTAAAAAGATTGATAGGACAAAAAGGGGAAGGCAATAATCCTACTAATATCATGCTGCCAGATGTATATTCCAGAAATCAAAGACATTAGAATAACAGGTTAGCAGCAGAGGAGACTAAATTTTGTATGATGAGCTTTATTTTTATTCACTCTACTTCCTCCTCTTAAAACTTCAAAGCTGTAAATGTTTTTTTTTTTTTGAGACAGAGTCTTGCTCTGTTGCACTGGCTAGAGTACAGTGATGTCGTCATAGCTCACCGCAACCTCAAACTCCTGGGCTCAGGTGATCCTCCTGCCTCAGCCTCCCGAGTAACTGGGACTACAGGTGTGTGCTACCGGACCCGGCTAATCTTTCTACTTTTTGTAGAGATGGGGGTCTCGCTTTTGCTCAGGCTGGTCTCGAACTCCTGGCCTCAAGAAATCCTCCCACCTTGTCTTCCCAGAGCGCTAGGATTACAGGCATGAGCCACTGCGCCCAGCCCAAAGTTATAAATCTTGTATGTCTCATTTAACAAGAAGGCCTCAATTATTTTTTATAAGGAACTCAGAACGGAGAAGTGATTCAGAAAAGGAAGCATGAGAGGCACTGTGTAACACACGGAGATCCGATTGTAGATTGGATTGGCCTACTAAAAATGTTAGGAGCCATGCTACCTGCTCTAGCACAGCTTCTGGGTTTTCTTTTGCAGCATTCTGCCTCAATGTTCTACTGCATGGGCTCCCCTTACAGGGCCACAGGCTTTATCGACTCATTGCTGGGGTCAGTTACGTGTAGAATGGGTTAGGAATTGCTGTAATATCTCATTATGTTGCTGTTCTACTCCGTTATCTGACTGGCCTCGGGCAGTGTGCTGGGTATAATGCTGTTTTGCGGTGCAGGAAGAGACAGCTTTATTCCAGAGATCTTTAAAAACCCATAAAGAGAATATTCTAGAAATTACAGCACATATACAAACAAATGAAGTTTCAGCTGCCACTCACTTGCAATGCTAAAGTGCAATTACAGTTTTCAAGTTAAAGTGCTGAGAAAGTCATAAGGGGCTGAAGGTCACAGTGAGTATTGCGAAGGGCAGTTGTTATTGAGATCAACCTGAGGATTTCTTTCACCTGCAGGCTCAGGAGAAGTTCCTTTGTTCCTGCTCACAGTTGGCAGGGACCTAGAACCAGATCTCTCAGTAACTGGGGGATTGAGCCAGGCTACACTGCAAGGTCCATAACCCTCTAATTCCTGACTCACTCTCTCAGCCTGCTTCCCTGGGTTTATTTTTCCCTCGTGGTAATTATACCCCAACTCAACCTACCTTCAACGGAGAGTCTAACAATGCATTGGGAATCTTGGGAACTGTGAAAATCCCGAGAAAGTTTGCCCAAGATCTTATTTGGATATATGAGTATAAAACATCAATTGAAATTAGATTTTTGAAGCATTAAAAACAATGTAACTACTCAAAAAACTAGCAGCTAGTTTTATACGTACTGGAGATTATGGTAACTAAACTTATAAACTTATTTTAGCCCAACTCCACTTGTAATTAAATGATTGTTTGGGAGCTTATTTGTTTCATGACTGTCTCCTCACATAGATGGTTAAGTCCCTGAAGGAAAGAATCCAGTCTCTATTGACGTAATAGAGTCTCCATAAATACTGGTTGTAAGAATGAATAAGACTCATGTTATTCTCTAACCATGGTGAGATGATGACAAGTGAATATTTTAGCTTCCTTTCTCATCTTTCTGCTACTGCTGTTTGGTGCAATTTGAGTCTGTTACTACTTTTACTTTTCTACAAGTGGGGTGTAGATATACCTGGGTGCATTCTTGTGACCTGGGGTGGGTTCCATCAGGAAGTGGCACACTCATGTGTCATAGAACCTCTTTAGACACTTAAATACTTGTGACATCAGAAGAAGCTATGGAGCCATGGGGTAGATGAAAGATCACTTGACTGGAAGCCAAAGGCATCTTATTTTGCTAAATTATCTTAGGATATTATTTAACATCTTTGAACCTCTGTTTCCTCATTGAAAAAAAAAAGATGAAAAATGCCTTTTGTGCTTATGTTTTTTGAACCCGAAATGGGAAAACAACCATGACCATACCTCGCATATAGTACAGATTCAACTCATGCTGAATCTGATCTCTGCAAAAATAAGTGGTTGATACACTTCAGATGTATAAGCTAACAAGTGTTGGTCTCCAGATCTAACCCCTACAGCAAGTTTTTGAGTCTTCCAGCTGATCCACCTAATGCTTAGCTCACCCATACACATCTCATCTTCATGTTATTTCTTCCCTTAGACTGTTGTAGAAGCTTGTAATGTTGACAATGCTCGCATCATCTTGCAGACGTCTTATGAGAAAGTGAAAAATGTGAGGTAAATAATCTGCAATATGTGGGTGCCTAGGATTTTAGGATGGAAAAGACAGAAAGATACTCAAATATCTTTCTTGATCTAGAAATCTTACAGAAATCACTTCACATGACTTACCAGGTCATGTTATGCCATGTTATCCCATGTCAGGGATAATTGAGGACGTATCTTCTTTATGCTTCTCTAGGTGTAGCTAAAAAGTGAACCATGGGCAGAAGCCAGAAAGATACGGATACAATGGTAGAAATCATAGGAAAATAACCAGGCTATTTTTTTAAAATCAGCCTTTTAAATGTCCTTGAGGTATACTATCTTAACTTACTCAATTACAAAGTAACAGTTAAGAAAGATTCTAGAATTCTCTAATTTGACATCATTCTGAAATCCGTATGAATTTATTAGCTTTTGTATCTTGAAATACTTTAGGATCTAAAAATAATAAAAGAACGGGGTCAGGTAGGCTCACAATGTCTTTTAAGTGAATTAGTCTTATTTTGATTTAGCAGAGTATAGCAATAGCCTTCAACATTTGTTCATTCCACTAGTATTCAAGTAGTATCAAAAGCATTTTCTCATTTATGAAATGTTGCCATAGACCATCGAATTTTCTGGTGATTTTGAGTCATGGCATGTGCACTTCACCATCATTTTCAGTAGACACCTTGTTGTGGCAGCCCTGACAGTATGATGTCCTTCATTTTAAATCCTTGGTTCACTGCTTTATGTTTCTCCATTATTCTTCCTACTCACTGCCATTTGGCCTTCATTTAAAAGGTTGAAAATCTTCCTGCCACCCTCTTCCGCTGCATCTGGTCTCACAACTATGCTGTGAATAATAGTAATTAACATCTGTGCAGGATGATTTTTATTCACAGAGTTTTGAGACATTAATTAGCATCATAACGTCTCTAAGAGGTAAGTAATTATAATTCTCACATTTTTTTTTACAGAAGAGAAAACTGAGACGCAGTTGGGTTAGGTCACAAGTCTAAACTCATGCACAAGAAGGCATGGAGTGGACCAGGACCCGGGGTGCACATTGCTGCTCTCTCTGCCTGACACCAGGAAGGTGCCTGTCTGCCAATGTGCTGGCAGCATCACACTCCAGGGCCTCCTGGGCAGCCAAAAACCCTTCTTTTGGTTCTTGTAATGGGAACTTCGAGTAAAATCTGGTACAAAGGGAAAATTTCCTGAGAAGTCAGTCACTCTGGAAAATGAGCATAGATTTTTCTCATGGAGAGTTCTAGGGGAAATAAAAGTCCCCTTGTGACATGTCCCCCATATGTGACATGAATTGAAGACATAGATGATACTACTCAACCATCCATCTTCCTCTTACCATTATTGGTAAACATGACTCCACCATTTCTATCTTATACTCTAATGTAGAAATAAGTTAGGAAAAACAAGTGTGAACTAAATATTTCTGCATTCTCAAACCATAATGGACTATAATATAGCCAGCATTAAAAGTAGCATATTTCAAACTTATTTGGCTTTTAATTTATGACTTCATAGCTTTGCATATGATACATAAGGTTTGGGTACTATCCCATGAATATTAATAACAATGGGTATCTCTTTAGCCAGGCCTTAAAGTTAACATTTACTAACAAGACTTGGGGATTGCCATTTTGTGTGTGTGCATTGCTTGCATATTTATCCACTGATTAGAAACATAATTTCTTAAAACCATTCCATTTTTTTGATTTTGGAACTTATTTTTAACATTTTACATTAGAAGATAAAATGTAAATTATGTATTAGACTTCAAATTTTTGCCTGGAAAAAAAGAATTGCTCATTTCAAATAAAAATGGAAAGGATTTTTCGAAGGCTTGAGGTAATTCATTGACCTCTCAAGTTCCTTTCATGGAGCCACAGGTTAAGAGTACCTGAACAGCCTCTCCTCATTCCTCATGCCCTTCTTTTCTCTCTGAAGTAAGACAGAAATGAGAACTCGTGCTGCAGGTGACTAGTTCTCTCTGCAGATAGATCCATTGGTCAATTTGTCTTGAGGTGGGTTTCATGTGGGAAAGAAGTAGATATCGATTCTGTAAATTTTACTTAACTCCAGACTCCAGATTAAGACATAGGCAATGTTGTCACTCTAGATGACCTTATCTTTGGATAAAATATTGAGTTATGTAATTTGCTTATCTGTACTTAGTCCATTTGGTCATGCAGCCATCCAGGCAGCTGGTTTATATACTACAATACGCTACCTCGTCCCAAAACTAAATCTAGAAATGTCCTGAGGAAGAAAAATCGGCACATTTGGGGAAGCCATTAGTAAAGTCATCCATTAGGTTTAAAGGTCCTGAGTGTTGTTGATCATACCTCTAAAATGAGAGTTCAAACTGCTACCTTCTCTTTATTCTCAGTGCTACAGCCTACTCCAGGTCTTTCTTCCCTTCAATTTATTCTCCTTGTGGTGCAAATTAATGAATTGGGCCAGTACCTATTTACAGAAAAAATCTATAATATAATACAAATAGGATCAACGTCATTCGTTCCTCCATGTAAACTCCTTCAGTGATTCCTGTGAGGCAAAAATAGATTTCATAGCATGGAATCCAGGCTATTTGCCATGTGGTTTCTGTCTGTTCCACAGTTTCCTATTGAAACTTTGGATTTATTCAATGCCTACTGCACTAGTACAGTTTTATTTAGCTGAGAAAGGCATTTCACACTTCTATACCTTGGCATGTCACTGTGCTCTCATAGGAACATCCTTTTCCTCTCTGTCTGCTAAATGAAATTCTGCTCTTCAAGATGCTCCATCATAGTTATTTTAGGAGCACACTTTATACCATTCCTCTGCAAACAAGTTGGTTGTTTCTGCCTCTGTGCCTCAGCAGTGCTTCAAACAAACCTCTCCACACATATCACATTATGCTGTAATCACATTAAGGGCAGAAACAATTTCTTTTTCTTCTTCACTTGCAAGGCACATAATTGGTGCCCAATAATTGTTTATTAAATTATCATTTCATCTGTCTCATGTAGTTCTCCCTCTGTAAATAATAATGTTGAAATAAGTTTCCTTAATGTCCTGTGTTATTAGGTACTTTAACAGAGTCTCAGTTGTCTCATCTGAAAAAAGCTGTGAAAATTATAATTATTCGCTTCACAAGCATACAATGTAGATTAATTAGTAGATTCAAAGTGTTCTGAAAATGTAGGGCACATCGTTCAGGTGTTAAGTTCTATTACCTAAGATCAGCAGTGAGGCTTTCTAAATGTCAGGAGGAAAGTTTGAGAACCTGCTGCCACAGAAAATCTACAAGAAGTTGTGAGCTAGGTGTGAAGTTTCCTTTTTCATTTCATTTTTGAAACTTCACATTGTTGGCTGGCAATTGAGTTTATAGGAAAAAGATTAAGGGGAAAGTGAAGTGTTCAGTGTTCTGTAGATGCATGTGAATGTGTATTTATAGGCATATGCATGTTGTATATGTATATACGGTATATATATACAAAATCATGAAGCATGTATATCTAAATTTTTATATGTATATATGTGAACATATACGTATGTATATATATGTGTATATATGCATGCATACATACATATGCATGTTTTAATGTCTCTATATATAAAATAGAAAAAGAGGAGGAAAAAAAGAGAGAAAATTGGTTATTCCTGATAAAGCTACTGAATTTTAGGAAGGGTTTGGGTTGCACTTCCAATTTACAAGCAATGAAGTTTTGTGTCCTCTCCTTTTGTGTCCTATAAGCATAGTATGTATCTTCATGGCTTCAGAATGAACTGTACATCAGTGAATTCTTCACTGGCTCTTTTTTTTTTTAATTTCAGCATATTACCAGGGTACGAATGTTTAGGTTATGTATGTTGTCCTTTCCCCATCGGAGTCAGAGCTTCAAGCGTGTCCATCCCCCAGACAGTGCGCACCACACCCATTAGGTGTGTATATAACCCTCCCCTCCACCCCCCCTCCCACCTGCTGGACACGTGATGAATGTTATTACTATGTATGCACTTAAATGTTGATCAGTTAATACTAATTTGATGGTGAGAACATGTGGTGCTTGTTTTACCATTCTTGGGATACTTCAATTACTAGAATGGGTTCCAGCTCTATCCAGGATACTACAAGAGATGTTAGATCACCATTGTTTTTTGTGTCTGAGTAGAACTCTATGGTATAGATATATCACATTTTATTAATCCACTCACGTATTGGTGGGCACTTGGGTTGTTTTCACATCTTTGCAATTGGTTCTTGATGAATTTTTCATTTACTGACCATGAATTATTGGTAATACAGACATAGGTGTGTAAATTTCAATTTTCTATAAGACTTTACAACCTGTAAAATCCTTTCAAGTATGTTTGAGATGATGTCCTGTTTTCTGACATTATGAGGACCCATGATGGGCTAGTTAAATCAAAAAAGGATAATGAAAAAGCTTTTATTGAGAAACCTTAAAATGATACATGCTTAATGTACTGTATTTTTATTTAAATGGCTTATAAAAATAAGCATTAATTTGTCAAAATGTTGACATTGTGCCAAGGTCTTTTATTCTATTCTCGATTCCCTGCTTTGAATTACATCTCACATATGAAATTCATTATATACAATTTCCACATTTAGTTTCTTTAAAGTAGAACAAGAATTTAAAGACACTCATGAAGCCAGGAGAGCACAGATTTCTTTTATATTTTTCATGGTCTCTCTCTCTCTCAATTTTTTAGTTTTCTTGATATACCTCAATTAATAAAGAATTTGAATAGATTCACATTTATGGAGTCTTTTCAAAACATTCAACTGAGTGTTCATAGAAACAACTCTCTTTTTACATATACATTTCCATAAATTTATATAATAATTCAAATATATAGTTGCAACACTAAGACCCAGTGGTATAAAATACTAGTTGGTGGGCACCTAGTAAGCATGAAACTCAAGTGACAGGAGCAGAATTACACAGGCCTTCTAGCGAGCCCACCATTCATAGGCATCAGTTGGTATATTCTGCAGAGAGACAGGAAGATACTGGTAAATGCAGAGCTTCTTCTCTTTTTTATTAGATATTAAAATAGACTGTTAGATGAGTTTTGGGGCTGTACATTCTTTTGCTATCACAATAAGTTGTCATATCTGTTCATACAACTAACAAGTGGGTATTTTATAATTCAAGTCCTTATTCCCTGAGTTCTTGTCTAGAGTTTTAATTCACTAAATATGTTTTACTTAAGTACTTACTAGTGCCAGACATTGTGCATTATTTGTGTTTCCACCATAATATGCCACTTGTCATTTTGTAGGTAATAGTTACCATACAAATGGATTCAGGATTGATATCATTCTCACAGCTATTGGGGCCTGGGCCATGGATAAGCCCATGACTCTCCCACTCTGTGGTTTATAGACTTATGAGTCTGACAAGATATGTAGTTGGGCAGATAAACAACATCAGGTGAGTAGAATTAAATGTTTAGACACTAAAAGTGAGGAAGCTAATTCATGTGTGTGCAAATCCAGGCGAGAGAGTTCCAAATCAAAGGGTACCTGTGAAAGCTCTTTATCATATGCCTGAGCTCATTTTGTTCTCTCTTCCTTTGAGTGAAAGTCATTTCTCCCCATTTCAACCTTTGGCACCCTCCAAACAACACCCTTACAACATGAAGAAAGACTGTAAATCCTTCAATAGCAATGCAATCTGCTAGATAACTACTTTTTGTCCATAATTCATATTATACTTGTCATTATTGTATAGTATTTTGTTATCAGTTGGTTCATTTAAAAATAAATTAGCTTCAAATAGTGATAGTGAATTGTCATCATCTTCATGATGTAGAAAAGGATAAAGGAACACAAAATAGTGATATGTCAAGCCCCAATTTTCACACAAACAAAAGGGATAAAAGGGATGGTGTTAGACAATGTTAGATTATTTGTGGCTGCACTCTTTAAATGACTATACCTTGAGACAGAAGAAAGATCAGCAGTCTTCTTGCCAAACACTTGTAATGCTTCATAGCATAACTTCGTTCCTTCTTAAAACAGTTGGAAAGGTCCACAGATTTTGTTTTACTCTATAATTGCTTTGTCTTCACAATAGTCTAAGGCAACTGATGTTTCACTTAAAAAAAAAAAAAAAAAGCTCACTGTAATAGTTGCAATGACTTGCCTGGAATACCTAGCTATAATGTTTTCAGTATAATGTTTTACTCATAGTCGTGGCTAGAGAAATTGCAGAAATACATACTTTAAATATGGGTCACTGCTCTGATTCAAGAAAGAAATGTCTCAGCAATTTAAATGCAAGGAAAATGTTCCAGCCGCAACTTGTTATCAACCTGAAGCCATAGTTCTGTGACACCATTGTCAACAGGACTTGTAGTTTCAATCCCGGTTGTTGGTTTCATTTTGGTGCCATTGAGTCAATAGGCCGAGGTGGCATTGCCTCAGTTGGCAGGTGTAAGAGGTGAGAATTCCTGACAGGGCTCCAATCAGATAAGGACCAATCTAACCAGCTAGTTATACCAGGTCACCCTGAAAGGGAACACAGAATGCTGCAGTTGCCTAGAATTAAAAACGCTTTATTATATTAACAAGTAAAAATCATTTGAAGCTTTGAAACTTATTCTAGGCATCAAAAAGATGCCTAAATGTTTTCAACATAGTTTAAAATACATAGCTGGTCTCATCATGACAAATAACATTTTACATGACAGATTGAGATATTCCTTTCTCATAGGTATTCAAAATGCAGGGCTGCATGAAGCTTTATTAAATATTTAAAACCACAGACCACTGAGGCTTGGAAAGACTAGTCCTAAGCAAAATTGCAAAGGAGTGAAGCTTATGTTTGGGCTTTACTCTCTCTTTCTTTTTTCTGCAATCTTTTCTTTGCGCTTCTGTGTTGGTGCTCAATAAATCAGTGGTGGGGCAGGAAGAATACTGAGCTTGGTATTAGAGGAGCCAAGCTTGGATCATGCCACTCAAACTGGCAATTAGACTTTCCCTCACAGAACATGCATGACAACGACAGCAAATACTGACATGGGCAGTCAGATACTGTTTTAAGTGATTTCATTTATTAACTCATTTAACCCTTAAAACCATCCATGATGTAGGTACTATTATTATCCTCATTTTACAGATGGGGAAACTGAAGCACAAAGTGCAAAAAATAATTTGCCTGAGTTCAAACAGCTGGTAACAGCTGGAGTTGGGATATGAATTCTGACTAGAGACCATGACTCACGGCACAATGCTCTTTAGGTTTAATGAAATAAAACGTGTATTAAAATACTGAGCATGATGTAAACGCTTGTAGCAGAAACTGTGAGATACTTACCTAAGAGCCATTCAAACTTTCTTCCTTAGTATGACTTCTGTTTTTATTTGGGGATTTACAGCGTCCAGTTAAAAGACAACATTTCCCAGCCACTCTTGGAGCTAGAGGAAAATAAAGAAATATTACCAGACATTGTTAGGTGGGACGTCTGGGAAAACCTTTTGGAAGGGAGGGGCAGACAGTTGGCATGTGTAGTTTCTGTCCATCATTCCTTTCTTTCTGCTTCCTTCCTGGATATGATAGCTGGATCTCTAGCTGCCACTTTGGACCACAAAGAAGCCTTGAGGATGTAAGCCATCTGCTAAGAGTGGGTAAGAAGAAAAGTAGAACACTGGATCCTTGGTAGCAAATGAGCCACTACCCCTACCATGGTTGCTTTTTTTATATGCAGAGAAATAAAGTTGTACCTTATTAAAGGTAGTTATTTATAGTCTTTTACTAATAGCTGACATTAGTCATTAAGAATTCAGGTGTTTTATTTTTTTTAATTTAGATCAAAGGACACAAGGTTTTTCTGTGTACTCTTAGTGCCAACCACTGTGAAGAAGGTGGAGGGAGAGATCTAAGAAATTATTGTATGTGATTCTGCTATTCAACATGCTTATGCTCTTGTGGTGGGGATAAAATAAACACGCAAAACTGAATTGTATAATAGTGTTTTCTAGATTTGGTAGAATCTCAAAATTTAGAGAAGAGAGTGACTCATAATGACTGGAACAGTTAGGAAAGATTTCCTGCAAATGGTGGGACTTGGACCCAGTTTTGAGATGGGAAGGGTTTGAACAGGAAAGAAGACAGACCATTCTAGAGAAGGTAAGATATACAGTACAATAGCACAATATATACTAGTACAATGATGGGAATATTGCCATGAAACTATGAAGAGAGTAATAAGTATAGAGTACTAAACAAAATAATGCATGTAAAAGCTCTTAGCATTGTGCCTGGCACATACTTTCCTTCTTTATCCTATTTGGAATATTTAAATAGCCACTTAATTTATATCCTAGGTTCTAACCTCTCCTACTGTCAAAGTAATTTTATATATTGCTCCTAAAGTACTTTTTCTAAATTACAAATCAATTCACATTTCTCTCATGCTTAAAATTATTCACTAAATTTCTGTTACATACAGGAAATAGTCCAAGCTCATTGTTTTGGTTTTGTAAATTGGGTTCTGTCCTCATCCCATCCATTTCTTCTAATAAAAAAAAATCTCTTTAAAATATGCAATGCTATTTTAACAAATTCGTGCCTTCGAACATGCTATGACTTCTCTCTGGAATGTCCTATCTTCGTGTCTACCAAGTAAACACCTTTGTCTTTCAATGCCCAGATCAGATATTGCCTCTGTCCTTCAACTCAATAAAGTTAACCTATTTGTGTGTGTGTGTGTGTGTGTATAATATGTACATTTAATAGCAAATATATTAAATTTTAAAAAGTTTTGAGATTGCTTTACTAAATACACACAATAGGATACAAGTAAATCAATGAGAAATGTTGCTCAAAAGATAAATAAGAAATCAGAATAAAAATAAAATGCAAGCAAAGACAGGAATATAAGGCATTTTATTTTAAACTATGTAATACGATAATTAAAGTTGGATGAAAATATTGTTCTAAGCTTCTCCTAGCCAGAGAGAGAAAGAGATTTTTGAGATTCAAAATATCCATGAGATACATTTTCTAAAAGCTAGGTGCTCAAGAACACTGTAAATTTCCATTGTTCTGAAAGAAATGTCTACCAAGGATCTTCATAAACAAGGTGTATGATATAATGAGAAATCTTTTCAGTTTCACTCAGGATTGATATGTGGCCAGTGTACATTAGTAGGGGCATCCTGGTTATTAAAATATTAATATACTGTACCTTCTTACTGATTAGTAAATAGCCACAGCTCTGAATGCCTTCTCTCCCTGTCCCCTTTCTGCTGTGGACTTTCTCTCAGAATTCTCTGTTCATCCTCACCCTCCAGGGCCCAGGGATGAAAACTGGCACAGCGGGGGTGGGAGGAGCTCCAACACCTGTTCTGACACTCTGGGGCTGTTCCTTGTGATTGGTCAGTGCCCATGCCTTACTGCTTGTTAAATACAGCATGTGGCCTATCATCCCCTAGTTAAAAGAATGTACTTCTTGGGACTTATGTATTCCATTTCCTGTGTTACATATCCACTTACATTTCTCGCAGGAACCTCAAACTTCACATTTCGTAAATGAAGTTTTTTTTTAAAAGTTGAATATTGAGTAGTTAAGTAGTTAAATATTGAGCAGTTCAGTATGGAGTTTTATATATCCTCCCTAATAGTTTCCTTAACCCGAGCTGGGGGTCTAATGCCAAAGTACAATTTATTAAAAGCAAATTTAGGAGGACCAAAGAATGTATTCTTCTGGATGAATGCAATAACTGCTCATTATTCTGGCACTGTTCCAAATAACATTGTTTATCACAGTCAAAATTTTAATGAGAATTTAGCAACAAGATGTTTAAGATTTTAATTTGGTGAGACTAGACGAGCAGCTATTTTGTGTTGTAACTAAAGACAGACCCATAGGCATTGATAATGTGCCAGGTTGAGGAGAGGGATAGAAATTTTCAGTGAAACTACAGAAGCCAATCAGAACAGTTGTCTGGACAGATGGCCACTTCCTCTCAGTACTGAGGTGGCAGAGGCTTTTTCTTCAGAAAATAGATCTGGGTCCATGCCAAATAGGGAAAAATGAGCACTAGAGCCCATTTATACACCAGAAATCATGGCCATGTTACGCCACCACAAGAAATTAGCAAACCATGTATAACTAAATCTCTCGATGACCATTTCTTCTGAACTTTATATAAACTGTATTGAGATAATTTTTATTAAATACAATAAAATTAATCCATTTAAGTATACAGTTTGGAAAGTTCTGACAAATGTAATCACCCATGGAACCCATTTCCAATCAAGGTATATAATATATTCATCACCCTCCAAAAGTTACTTTATACCACTTGCTAGTCAATATCTACCCCACCCCAGGGCCACAATCCCCAGGCAGCCACTTATATGCTATCTATCATTATAGATTAGTTTTACTAATTCTAAAATATCATATTAACGGAATTGGTCAATAATTACTTTTTGGTGTCTCATTTGCTCAGCATAATATTTACGCTATTGATCCATCGTATAGTTTATTTTTTCATTGGCGAATAGTATTCCATGTTATAAATGTAACAACATACTTATTCATTCAACTATTAACAGACATTATGGTCGATTCTCATTTTAAAAAGTACTATTAAGGGCAATGTTGCTATAGACACTTATCTGTTTATAAACCTTTGTGTGAGCATATTTTATATTTATTTTTAGATTTTATTTTAACTGTTTCCATTTTGACTTTTTTTTAGAGTTACAGAAAAATTGCCACAGTACAGAGTTCCCATTTACTTGTCAACCAAATTCCCCTAATGTTAACATCTTACACAACCATGCTACAAATAAAAAATTCATATTAATACTAATAACCAAACTGTAGGCTTCACTTGAAGTTCCCCAATATCCCCAATATTCCCCAATATCCCCAAATATCTTTTTTTCTGATCCAGGACTCAATTTGGGGTATCATATTGCATTTTGTTTTCATGTCTCATTAGTCTCCTCCAATCTAGGACAGTTTCTCAGTGTTTTCCTCGTCTTTTATGATCTTATATATTGATAAGCAGTAGTCAAATATTTCATAAAACATCCTCAGTTGGGTTTATCTGATGTTTCTAATGATTAGACTGACGATATGAATCTTGTGAAAGAATGTAACAGAGGTGATGTATTCTTTTTAGTGTATTATATCAGAGTTAATACATATCAGTATGTCTTATGAATGGTGATGTTACTGTTGATCACTTGGTTAAAATGGTGCCTGCCAGGTTTCCTCACAATAAAGTCACTCTTTTTACCTTTTTAAACTACAGGCATTAGCAATGAGCCACTAGGTCCAGCCCACATCCAAGGTAAGGAAATGAAGCTCCACTTCCTGGAGGGAAGAGTATCAAAAAATTTGTGGACAGCTGGGTGCAGTGGCTTGCACCTGTGATCCCAGCTATTTGGGAAACTGAGGCAGGAGGATTGCTTGAGGCCCAGAGTTCGAGGCCAGCCTGGGCAACATAGTGAGTTCCCATCTCTAAGCAACAAAAACAAACAAACAACAAAACTAGCCAAGCGTGTTAGCACAGTGCCTATAGTACCAGCTGCTTGGGAGGCTAAGGCAGGAAGATTGCTTGAGCCCAGGAGTTTGAGACTTCGGTGAGCCATGATCCTGCCACTGCACTCCACCTGGGTGACAGCAAGAACCTTGTCTCTAAAAAAAAAAAAGAAAATTGTCGACATATTTAAAACCATCCCAGTAATTAAAATATATTTTGAGGCTATCAAATGTTCTGTTTCTCCTTAACGTTTTGCCATGAATTTTAGCATTCATTAATGAATCTTTCCTGCAGCAGTTATTACTCTTGTCTACTAATGCTGATTTTCTATTTCCTTCATTCCTTCTATAATATTGATTAGAATTCTGTAAGAAAGAGTTGTCTTTTTTCATTTATTTAATCATTTAATTATATCAGTGTGGACTCATGGATATCTAGTTTATTCTTTGCATTATAACCCAATATTACTGCCATTCACTTGATTATTTGGAGGTCTACAATTGGCGCTTGTGGCCTTGTGATAATCTTCCATTTTTTCTAAGCATAAGATACTGACATAAAAGGCTCCATGCTCATCGTACATTTTCCCAACCCCAACCCTAGAACCTGCCATTTCTTTAAGGCCTTAGCTCTTTTTATTGGAGAATGGTATTTAGAAACAAATCTGGACCCTAGGTGTGCTCTTGCTACTGAGATGACATTGCTTCTATGCTTTCTCAGTAGACAGAGCTAAGAAATGTCTGTATGCAAACACATATATCCATAGTTATTTATGTATTTAACTTGTATATTTAGATATATATATTGAAAAGATATGTAAAATGTAGTATATGTACTTATTAACAAATATATTTTGAAGTAAAATTAATGTGTACAGCTAGTTCCAACTGTAATGTACTACCACAGGTTTCATTCTAGCATCTCCTTTTGCATATTTGCCACTTTACATTGCTGACGACTATTTTCTAACAGTGAGAAACCTGCCTCTCATTATTTACAATATGTTTACATATTCGTTCAATCCTACCACACGTCCAAAATACTTTCACTATTGCCAACGTGTACTCCCATGAGAAACAAATTTGCCAGAGTACACTGCTCTCTACATTTCTTTTTTGTGTTTAGCCTTAAGATTATCAAGTCAAAACACTGTATTCCTAAGTTACTTTGGTCAGCTTCTTTCTTCCCTAACATGACCAGTGCTAATCAAAACTCTACTGCTTACTAACTCTGCGGTATTTGAAAAATTTCAATTGCAATGGCAATTACATCAAAACAAGGATGAAGATCTAGCAAGGATTAAAACGTAAACATTAAATCATGATTTCTCTTTAGGGGGAAGATATAATATCCTCTTTCATAATGACAAATTTTATTCCTCTGGTAGTAATCTGTTCTGATTTTTATGTTGTTTAATTCCCACAAGTATTTTGCATGGAGAAGCATTCCAGAGGTCTGAGATACTTCTATCCATCTTTATTTTGAATCTATACTCATCTATCTTTATGCTAGAGAAATATAGACGTAAATAAAATGGAAAATACATGGCACACTTTCCAATTTCTTTTACTAAATATCCGAGGAAACCGGAAGAGGCGCCGGGTGGGACGCAAGGCATTGTGGGCCGGACTGGGGCGCTGCGGGAGGCAAAGTGCTGACCTCTGTGACCCCTGCGACCCCCGCGACTCCGGCCCCTCGGGTCCCTGCCCTACCCTGGCCCCCACCCCGGCACGGCGCCCGTACACAGTAGGCGCTCGATGAGTAGGGCTGAGCAGATGGATGAAGTAGCGGGACAGGGCGGTTCCGGGGCGAGGCAGGGGGCGAGCGCTGCCGAGTTCTCGTCGAGGCTTCGTCTTGGCGGGACCCGCAGCCCATGAGCTGCGTCAGATCGGGTGCGGGCCAAGGGACACCGGGGATGGGACGGAGGAAGTTCCCGGAGGGAGGGAGCAGGTGTTCAGGGAAGACCCACTGGGGCGTTGACTTTTGCTCTGAAAAGTAAAATCACAGACTAAGATTTTTAACACAAGACTTGTCCTTTGCAAGAATCCACTGGAGCGGGAGAAAGGAGAGGTCCCTAGCCTGAGGCTGGGGACCGCCACACCCCAGTTCCCACGCAGAAAAGCTACTAGCTTCTTTGTTAAGCACGCTGAGCCCCTTGCAGGGCTGCCCAGCGGTGGGAAGAGGGAGGGGCCTCATGGTCCTCACGTGGGAGGGAGGGAGGGGACTTGGGGTCTTAGATTGCAACTTCTGGAGGCTTTTTGAAACGACTGCTGCTAAGTAAGATACACCTTAAACAAGAACTTTCCGTCCCCTAACCTCTGTCGTGAGGTGATATTTTATGCAGAGGATGGGCTTGACGGCTCCGATGACTGCCTGGAACTGCAGCCTCCCATTCGGATATCTTAATACTATCACTAGGTACGGAATAGGGATCCGCCCTCCCCCACCCGTGTCTTCCTTCCACTGTCTCCCCCATCTCAGTTAGAGCGGCACTTTCCTTCCAGGTGCTTAGGCCAGAACCTTGCAGCCACTCTGACTCCTTTCGGATTCTCACATCCATCCCTTCGGCAAATCCTGCCGGCTCTACCTTCGAAGTAGATCCAGAACCCGACCTGACCCACTCCCATCTCACCACCACTCTGGTCCTGTTTTAGATTTAAAAAGACTGTATGAAATAACCACCAGGTGCAATGCAAAATAAAAATATGCGTAAAAAGAAAAAATAAGTATCCAAGGAACTTAGAGAAATTATGTTTCAGGAAATCAGGAAGAAATCTGTATTAACTTGAATATAATAATTGGGAGGTACAATGTAAAATTAATATAAAATAAATAAGACATTTTTGGAACTGATAATGCTTGTGCTTTGTCAATAGCATTTGGTAATGTTTAAATAGCTAACAATTAAAGAAGGAATCTAATTTGCCTGAAAAAATGTTATGTACCTAAAATGATTAATGCAATTTCTGGTATCAGGGAAATTTTCATAATGTAAAACCAGAAAAGAAAATAAGATTATTAGATAATAAGAAGCTGATTTTCCCCTAGTTAAGGCAAGATTCATGCATTAGTGCAAATTTGTAAGCTCTCAAATGGTACAGGTTTATACCAGGTATAGGATATTACAATACATCTTTGAATTGAAGCAAAATTACTGCCTTCCTAGAGAAAGAGATAACATATTTGTATTTTTACTAATATGCCACAGTAACCAAAAGCTTAGGTTTCTGTGCAAGCAGGAACACTCATTTGCTAGGTACTGAATAATAAACCAATTACATTATTGTGCTATAGCCAAGATAAAATACCTGCAGTGAAGCTACACACTAATTGTTAATCTTTTATGCATAAAACATTTAGTGAAGAAGCATTCTGGTCAATGTCCTGAGCTATACACTTGGGGAATGTAAAGATCAATGACACCCTATTTGTGTACACACAGAATTATAATATAAAGTTAGAATGGAGGGGACCCAGTGAATTTTTGGAAGTGTGCAAATGGAAGGCAATATTGAAACTGTGTTGTTAACTTTCAGTGAAATTATCAGCAAAGACAAGCTTAGTGACCTGCTAGAAAAAGGACTTATCTTTGATCTAAGATGCCGTTTTTGGATCAAATCATAGTTATTTTAATATCAGTACATGGGGGGGGTAGGGAAAACAGCTAGAAAACATTATGGTAAATACACACAAACATTTTATTTCCTAATTAATGACAGCATGATTTTTTATATTATCATAAACCGTTTCCTTGTTTAGCATCACAAAGTTTGTATTTTCTTCACATTTAAAGTATTTGTTTTTTAAACTTAACTTTTGACCGTTGGCATGCATGCATATTTAGCATCACAAGTACATATTGCTTTTCATAGTATGATTTTAACCACTTTAGCACCTCTTAAGATTGCTCATAAAATTTCAAAGCACAGCAAAGAATACCAGGGTATTTTTTTTATTTCTTATTTAGCTGAATACATAGACTTGTTTTTCCTTTAATTGACTTTAGCATTTCTTGAAGTTAAACAGCTTTTCTTGAGAGTCAGCCAGAAGCTTTTGACAGGTACTTTTTAATAACTTAAAATGAATCAGTCGAATCAACTTCCTTGATTCAAAAATTCTTGATTTGTTCTGAGATAATTGATTTCTCAGTGTCAAAAACAAGTTTAACTTTGTCTATTTATAGGTTTACCTCTAAGTTGTACTTCTGAATTGATTCTGTAATGTAATTGATTATTGCTTTACAGGAAAATATCTAAATATGTTAATTCCTCCAGCAATGAATATTTACTTCATTTATAGTCAATATCTATTTCATAGATCTAGGCTCATCTCTTCTGCTTATAAGAAAACTTTTTGTTTCTAAGATCCATATGTGGGCTAATGAATGTCAGAAAAATAAAATGAGAGAGAAAAACTGCTTTCTACAGTTTATTTATACAAAATCCATTATATGCACACATATTTTTAAGGAATAATGTGGCTTGGCCTATGCAAAGACAGGTAAATTTGTTGTTCCAGCCAAATGGGCACATGAATCCTAAATTATTTGAGCAGCCTTGGCAACAGTGTTCTGAACAGTTACCTGCACTGGACTGATGTTTCCATTCTTACAAGAGAAAAAAAAAAAAAAAACCTCATAGAAACTAAATCACTTCCAGTGAATCTACAGCTAAAAGCCTCAGCAGAAAGAGTTGTTCTGCTTCAATAGAAGCAGAAAAATATTCATAATGCCTTGAAAGAGGCCATTTCTATTTTTCAAACTTTATTGCTTTTTAAATTATGAAAGCAATAATGTTCATTGTAATAAATTCCAACAACATGGAATAAAGTGTTACTTCCTATCAGTCTCTCTTCCCCAAAGGATGTTCACAATTGGCTATCTTTCAAGATATTAGTGTATGCACACATCCTCAGTGTGAACACATTCTCACACACATTATGGAATCCATCATATAAGGCCATGAAGTTTATTACATAGAGATCCACCTCATTCTTTGACACTGCTACAGAATATTTCATTACATGGACATACTGTTATTTATTTAACAATTCTCCTATTGTAGGTTTTATAGATTGATTCATTTTTTATTTGCTATAACAAACTGTGCTGTCATAAATGCTTCTATACAAAAATCTTTGCAAATATGTACTATATTCCTATAGGATTCTTAGAAGTGGAATTATTGCTACAGATAGTTGCATATTTACAATTTTGATAAATAATAGCAAATTATTTACAAAAACAAGATCATATCCATTGATATCCCCACCAAATGTATGCATGGTTCTCTATACCTTCACAAATGCTTGTTATTATTAATATATTTCTCTTAATTTTGTTTTGTACATTTAGGTATTTCATCACCTGAGATTTATTTCATGTACAGTGTGAGGTGGGACTCAAAAATATTTTTTTTTCCCAAATGAATGTCAAGGCCCAGAATCACTTATGCATTGTTAATTCTTTGTTCAGCAATTTTACTATAGATGGCATTCTCAAAGATGATTTATATGTTGGTTAAATTTCTTAGTTGCAAACACCAATATTTACTTGAGCTAATACCAACATAAAAAAGATATTTGTTTTAGCATGTTAGATAGTTCACAGAATCGTTGGGTTGCTGAAGAAACAGATTAAAACCAAGCTTCCAGGACACTTCCTGACTCCTTGCCCCACCAGCCCAGGTAGCGGCCATAACCAATTTCAGAACAATGCCTTATCAGCCACCACCGAAGCTACTGAAAATAGAAAACTGTTTATTCATGTATCTGACACAAAGTCTCACATAGGTACATTTTATTGTAGGAAGCTGATTTACATGCCTGTCCACCTAGGTACAATGAAGGCTAAAAATACCATATTTCATTAAATCTAAGATGTTATCAATCGTAAGATACACAATTATTTTATGTACCACTAATAAAAATGAAGTGCTGATCCTTAAACTCTGATATAGTGCTTTTAATTTTATAATTATCAAAAGGAGAATATTTTGGATTTGTTTATACAGATTGTTATTGCATGTTCTTACACATACACAGAAAGAAAATTATAGGCAGAATGATTTTGTTAAGCTATTATACATCTTCTTTATTGAAAGAATCAGCCTTTCTTATGATAACACTGATTTCAAACAGGGAAGTAGAGGCAATGCAATATTCCCTAAAGAACTTTCTGAGAATGTAGATAGCAGCTTCAAGAGGGATTAGGAGGCACAACGTCTCATCCAGAGTCACACTAGAAGTAGGATTCTACCCAAGTAGGGGAAGGAGCAGAAAAGTTCCCTGCTGACTTTTCCCACTTTTTCAATCATTCTCATAGAAATGGCTTACATTGTGGCAATACACCATTAAGTGGCAATAACAAAATTTGCTGTATTCATAATGTGAAAAGAAATCTTTCCTTTGGGGATACGTCTAGAAGTCCATTTAGGATCCCCATTCATAAGAGGGCTGCCCTTTTTGACTCAGACAACCTCTTAATGTAGAAAGTTCAGAATTTCACATTTGTAAGTTCTTGGTAAATGTATTTTATGAGAAAAAAAGCTTTTAATATATATTAAAAAGTCTGCAGGATACTGTATATGTATGAGAATGGAAAGAAAATGCTCCAGAAGAAAATCAAATAAATAGCAGTGAATACCTCTGGGGATGATATTGGAATGGGGAAAGATGGAGTGGGTTTGATAAGAAACTTTCAATTTTTATTTACTTCAGTTCGGTTTGGATTTTGGACTTTTTTTATTTAAATAAGAAAAAGACTCATGAATCCCTTATGTAGCTAAAATATTAATTAAAATAAAAATTAATATTAATTTCTATAAGGACATAGATTGATATTATCAAGATGTCAGCTAGGGCCTTCCCACCCCATGAAATTTAGGTAGACTTTCGTAAAAACCTAATTCCATGGCTTAAGGAATGGCTAATTTCCAAATTTTATAAATTTACTCTTTCATGGTTTCCTATGCTTCTCCCTCCATCCTTATGTGTGATCTGTATTATATGAGGTGGGCTGAGACAGGTAGCTTGATAACTCCTAGGTTCCCTCTAAAGATTCATTCATATAAAGGCTATGAGGGCAATACAGACCTTTATGAAGAGTTCATATGGGAAGTAAAAGAGGAGTTGACACTACCCAATCTAAAAGTGCTTATTTACAGTTCTGTTTTCCAAGATGCTTTTAAGTGCTCTCCTACTCCAAATTTTCACTCTTTCCTCTCTCCTTCCACATGGCTGCAAGGCTCCTTAGATGCTCTGTCTCCCTTCCAAATTTCCAATTGTTAATACCATCCTTCTCTTCGCCTTAGTTATTTATCTCCCACTGCCAATTTCTGTACATAAACATTTCAAGGTACTTTGTTGAACAAAGCAATGACTATACAATGAAGTCATTGTTAAATGTGCCAATTGTTATTATCTGTAATGTTATACCTTCCTCCCTTGAAAGAAAAAAATATATTTTTAATATTTGTCCATCATCTTTCCTTGTACTTGGAATTTTCTTGCCTGGTGCTTTCCACCTAACACAGGGAGTATCACTGACCCTCTTCTCCAAGACTTTTTGTTTTTTTAAATTTTTAATTATTATGGGGGGTACATATTAGTGGTATATATTTTGGGGGTACACGTGATGATTTGATACAGGCATATAATTTGTAATGATCAAATTAGGGTAATTGGGTAACTATCATCTCAAGCATTTTCATTTCTTTGTGTTAGGAACATTCTAATTTCACTCTTTTAGTTATTTTAAAATCTACAAGGCTTAACCACACTGGCCTCGACTCCAGCCAGTTCAGGAAGGGCCTTAGCTGTTTGTTTATTTCTGCATCCAAGCTGTCATACTTGTATCAAGTCTAGTTCTCCAATTGCTTCCAGTCCTAAAGCAACTATTCACTTTTGTGCTTTGGGGAATGCTGAAGTCATTTTCCTCTCTTCCTTATCCCAAATTGCCTCCATTTACTATAATAATTTATGGAAACAATCACAGCTCTTAGATACTGTGTGCATCCATAAAATATTCTGCACAAAATTGTTTCTGCAGTGACCTACCACAACTAAACCAGATTTTTCAAACTAAGTTCAATAATACCTGGTTGTATGGTTCATGGCAATTATCTCTGATTTTAATGTATAGTCAGAGGACTACAGATAAACATCATCTACAATTATAAAAAACAATCCTGATATAAAACTAAGTAAAACCAAATGTCGATCAATATAAACATCATCTACAGTTTAAAAAAAACTGAATAAAGCCAAATGTCCATCAATACTGGAATGAATATATGTATATTTATGCAGTGGAATAATGTACAATGGAGTTTACACAGTGGATGAATAAATGAGAACTGTATGTGGGGATCTGAATGAATCTCATGATCATAATATTGAGTGGAAAAACAAATTATTCATGAATACTCATTGTATAATTTCATTTATGTAAAGTTCAAAAGCACATAAATTTAAAAAAAACCCAAAACTTACAACAGTACAAATATAGGTGGTAAGACTATAAATAAAATAGGGAGCTGATAAATGCCGAATTCAGGATACTGTTTATCTCCAAAAGTAGGTAAGTGGATAAGATTTGGGAGGAATACTCAGGGAACTTCAAAGACTCCATAATAATTTACTTCTTAAACTTGTTGGTAGTCATGCATATGTTTTTTATCTTCATTCTTTTATGCCTTACTTAAAGTCATAACTATTTTTTACACATTTGTATATCTCAACATACACTAAAATATTAACTAAAATGTTCTTAGTATAATTCTGAGATTGCTTTTTGATTTTTGAAACACTATTTGGAATGTGTTTGAGGAGTAAGTTTCTCTAGATCCCTGAGATAAGCCTACAGCAACTGAGATGAGAAAGGTACAAAGTACTAGGGCAAGAAATCAAGTTCACTACCATTTCCAGGGAAATAGCCTGTTTTTTTCTTTTGTAATTTTAGAAAGAGACACTATTTTGTTACTTAAATATCCTAGTTGCATACCAATACAAGAGACTAATGAGGTACACTGACCCTGAGAAATTCCTAAGAGGTCAGTCACACATAGATGAGAACATTGAATTAAAGGGGCCACTTGAAATACACTGGGGCCTGGACTCCAAGAATAGGATCAATGGCATGAAATTACAGCAGGTAGAGTTTCCTTCTGGAGCTTTCTGTGAATTAGGAAGATTTTTACAATATCTTCCTCAGTTTTCCAGGAAAATCAAGCCTGACAATTAAGATCAAGTATTTGAGGAGAAGCTGACAACTAATGAAAGAGGCTAAAAATAGCTATGCAACCTTAAAGCAAGTTCTCAGGTTGTATCTCTCAGGAGAGGCACCTCTGTACCAACATGTGTTCCCATCGTTGCCCAGCATCAATCGCCACTGGCTGCCACCCAGAAATGACACCTCGCTTTTACTCACTTTCTGTTGGTCAAAGCAAGTTGAACGGTAATACCTAACTTTAGGAGGGCAGAGCAGCCCAGTTCTTCAGAAGCAGAGAAGTATTTGCACATGAACACACAGCAGTAATGCCTACTACCCAGACCAGGTGCTGAAAAGCATGTCATTTTACACTATAATTTATCAACTTGTAAGTGTTTCTAGAAGAAAAAAATAATGAACAAAGTATTATCCAAAAAACTAATCAGATCCAAACAAAAATATCAACTGTAAACACGGATAATGTTAAGAAATCCCCTATCAAACATGTCTGTCTTTATTCTACTCACTAGAAGAAATGAAATAAATGTAAACTTGACCGGAAAAGAACAAAAACACTCATTATATGAGCATTTATGACCCAGCTCCCAGGGAGTTTATGGTCCCACATAACATACAGCAAAACATAGCTTGTGCCCTTTAGAGAGCTTCCCCACAGAGGAAAAGATAAACCTCCCATACATCATTTCAACAGACTCTTCATAGGTCACAGCCTGCTTGGTTAAAAAAAAAAATATGGAAAATATGTTAGGAAAGAGAAAAATGTGTGGGAAATGGAAGACGATAATTTAAAACAGAACAGCAAGAGATTAATTTTGAACAGTTTTGCTTAAACAACTTCTCCATCTTTTCTGTAGTTAGACATGTTAATCAGGTTTTAAAAATTAAACAGTTGTCAATCTTATAATGTAAAAATTGTGGTTCTCATACAGCTGTGACAAAAATGAGAGGAACAATTAGCAGGAAGGGATAATAGATTCCATTTTACACTTCTATCTTTGAAAAACTTAACCATAGACCAGATTATGTCAGATATGTTTTAAAGTAATGTTTTGTATAATTTTTTTCTCTATCTTAAGTTGCTATTTTTTCTCTCCAGCCCACAAATGCCCATGACTATAAGGAAGGTGAAAAAAAATCTCATTACTCTAAATCAGTGATTCTCAAAAGATTTATGTTTAGGGATGGTTGTAAATATAGTCCTATTCCTGGATGTCATCTCTAAGATACTGTCTCAGAGGTTCTCAGATAGGATTTAGCAACCCCCATTTTAAACCAGAGCCCCTGGAGGTTCTGATGTCAGAGGTCTGAATACCACACTCTGAGAAACACTTTTATAGAGCGATCAACAATCTAGATCAATCAATTCATGTATTTTTTCAAAGCCTGTTTTGGATTTTCTTTTTGCTATGTGTAAAGAATGAAAGCCAATGATGATTAATCGAAGTATAGTTAGAAACAGCTACTCAATCAACAGCGCTGCTCACCATGTACATCCACTTTTTGAATTGAACTTTATTTAAGATTAGTACTCAAAGCACTTACAGAAAAACACACAAGATTTGGAAGTAAAAGCTGTTAAGAGGCTTTACAGACTCTTAGAACTAGAAGGGATCTCAAAAAGGATAATCTAACTCCTAATTTTTCAGATAAAACAAACCAAAATCCTAAGAAGTCAACTGACTTGGTTGTACCAGTTGATCATATTGTAAGAGCTAGGATTAGAATCTATGTTTTTTTCCTCTAGTCCTGTATTTTTTGTTCTGTACCATAGGCTGGTCATCTATAAAACTCACATTTCAGTCTGACGTACTATCAGTATTAAACAGTATTTCTTGTTTGGATGCAGAGAGATAGGAACACTCATACACTGTTGGTGAGACTTCAAACTGGTACAACCTCTATAGAAAGTAGTATGGAGATACCTCAAAGAACTAAAAGTAGACCTACCATGTGATCCAGCAATCCCACTACTGGGTATTTATCACTATTAAATTGGAACTAATCAAACAACACTTATGTGTACATATGGAAATAAAACTCCCCAGATATCAAGCAGGTGGGAGGGGAGGAGGAGATGAGTAAATTCACACCTCATGGGTACAATGCACACTATCTGGCTGATAGGCACACTTATAACTTTGACTCAAACTGTACAAAAGCAACTTATGTAACCAAAACATTTGTACCCCTGTAATACTTTGAAATAAAAAAAATAACCAAGAGTGTTTATTCATGGCTTTCATTCTGTGAAGTTTTTCCAGAGTTTTTAGGATGTATGCCGTCACAATTTTCTGCCATATTGAGAGAAGCCATGCAGAACAGACACTCTTTCTATTGGTCATCTTTTTGATATTTCTCACCATTTTCTGAAAGTTGTTTCCATCCAGGTAGTAAAATGAAGTCATATCAACCTTGGACTCTAACTACCTATTTATTAATTTATTTAGTTATTACTTACTGAGCAGTTATGATGTGTTAGTATTGCATAGGCCCAAGGAATACTACAGTTAATAAAAGGAAGGAAGAAAGAAAAGGGCTTTGTGGAGAATATTTAAAAACCTGCAAGAGTGGCTGCACAAGTCATCTGCATATTTTTTTATTTCTCTTGACTTTGTTTATCACCTCTGGGCTCAAATCCACCACTTACCACAGACCACATAAACATAAGACTAAAAAGAGAGAGAACGAAGACTCCACCACAGGATCAAAGTTGACTCTATATTGTCACGATTGTAAACTTTCACCTTTCTGTGCAGTCTGGATTTTGAAATCTATATTCTTGATTCAAATCCACAATATGTGCTAGTCAAGCCTTCTATTTGGGGTTCCCAACCAACGGGTCTCTGACTTCTAGAGGCTCCAGAATTATTGTATATAGTTTTTGAAGCCATATGTACACCAAGAATGGTTTGTGGCCTGAATACATACTTCTTAACCACGTACCTGTTGTTAATTATTATATGTATATAGATGCCATTACCATTGTTAAGATATAGATTCTTTTGTGGGTTTTATTTAATTTCAGGGATTTTTTGGCAAAGTTGTATATATTTTTAATCAGTTATCACATATACGCATACACACACAACAATTATAAAATGGCAGGCAGCACAGTTTTATGATCTTTAAAGAGAATACTTACAAAATGGTGTAACTGCTGCATTCAGTTAATACCCTGCCTGAACTTAGCCCCTATCTGCTTAAACTTACGTTATCAATGACATTCTTCCTCCTTGCATAGACTCCCAGACTTACTGACCTGCATTCTTCCACCTGATGTCACTTATGTTTTGAAAAGGCTTCTGACTATTAGCTTTGTCCTGATCTGCATAGGAAATTTTCAAAAGGATCATGTAACACATCACATCTGTAAGCTAATGGAACTCTTGTGCAATAAAATGAAGGGCTAGGAAACTAACTGGTTACCTTCCCCACTGCCACTCATTGGAAGCTGTGAGAGCCAACTGTTTCTATAGCACTGATTCTTCATGAAATTATTGTAGTTTGCTGTCCTGTGACCTCCATCAAACTTGTAGTGAGTTCCACTATGAACAAGACACCAATATAGCACTTGTGGAGAGACAAGATAAACAAGATATTGGCATTGATTTCAAGAAGCTTATGGTCTTTGGGGGCACTAAAGCAAGGATGAGAAGTTACAAAGCAGAAATAGATGCGAGGAGGTGGCATTTCACTGTGCTTTCAAGGAAGGGTGGCATTTTGACAGGGACCTACATAAATAAAATACATCCCCACTAGTGGGGACAGCAGGGATCTAGGCTTGGAGAGAAATGCAATAGTATATCAGGAAATGGCTATTGATCTTGGTTGACTAGAAGGTGATAACATGGTAATTTTCTAAGTGATTTGTTTGCATTCTAAAATTTTTAAAGTGGTTGGTTTTTGTGGGTGTGAGAGGAGGGCAAAGTGAAGGAGAGAGGGAGAAACAGCTGACATTATTCTTTTCCTCTGATAGTAACCGTAACAAACCCTGTAAAATTTAATCTCATTTTATTCTCAGGTTGATGCTTTAGTGAAAGGGCAAGAAACTGAAATCATGTCAAAGTGGACAGCAGGAAGGAAGAAGGAGAAGGAAGAGAAATGTAATGAAATGAAAGAGCTATATGACTGCAATGTGCTTAAAAAGAACATTACCCAGTTGCTAGGGTTGGTGTGATCCTATTTGATTAAGCTTGGCAGGAAAAAGCTACTTAGGAATTGGCAGCCACACACAGAAAGGCAAAAGAGGGGACAGACCTGCTTTTAAAACACAATTGGCTCAAAAACTCCCAAGAAATTACTTATGTCTTCAAGCAAATGTAAGATGTGATTTGCCTAAGAACACTATGTATAAACACCATTTCCGTTGATGATAATGTGTAATGTGTGTTCAAGAGAAATGCATTGTTGCTGATTAGAATGACTGTTAGAGAAATGAAAATCAGTTTGCCTGAGGAATTTATTCCATCCTGTACATGTTTACTCAATGGGACACCTATCTCCAAAAAGTATTTTAGTTATGACACATCAGGGCCCTTTTATTTTTAATTTATTTTTGACATGATTTTTAAAAGAATCTCTGAAATCAGAAAATGAATTGCCTTCCCTTTTGCCAAGAACAAGTTGCATTGCAGTAGTTTCTAGAGAAATCCACTTAAAATACATTAGTCTGAAGAAATGTTTCCCCAAATGAAGATAATGAGCTCTGACAAATATAAAATAATGTAGTTGAACTTATTATTCCTCATATAGGAGCATATCTCTGAGTGGAGATAAAATAATATGTACATATTAATAATATAATTATGGATCTGTGCCAGGTTATCAAATTTGAGTCCTGAATGAGTTATTTTTGTTGGTAAACTATTAATCATCTAATGTTCCTTATAGACTGAAGAGATTATGGTAAACAAAGATGGGTGCAGTGACATGCACTTATAGTTCTGATTATTCAGGAGGCTGAGGGGGAAGGATCACTTGAGCCCAGAAATTTGAGTTCAGCCTGGGCAACACAGTGAGATCCCATCTCTTTTTTGTTTGTTTGTTTTTTATTTCAGCATATTATGGCGGTACAGCCATCTCTTAAAAAAATAATAAGAGAGATTATGGTAAACAAAATCCAAACTTTGGACATTCTGCATATTTGAACGGTAAAACTCATTACCCTCTACCCCAAAAAAACAAATAAGCAAGCAAGATTAAGATCTTTCAGAGCATTTAAATCAATATTTAACGTAAAAAAATCAATTTTCACATAATTTTTCAGAATACTATCAGGCAATCTTGAACATGGTAATAGATATTAAGAGAGATTGGACTCTAGAGTGCATATATTGTAGCAATATGCAGTTGCAGGGGTGCAGGAGCAAAATTTATCCTAAGCAGATGTGAATAGGATGAAATGCTCTAATGATGGCAATATGGTCATTTTGAGTAATTTAGACAATAAACTGGAAAGAGTACCAGAGCAATTTGGAGATACTTCTCTGTCCACATTGAATAAACTGTGTGGTGTTGAGCCAATCACCTCACTTCTCTGCATCTCTCTTTACTCACCTGCAAATAATGGGGTTTGAACAGATGCTTGCCATGGAAAACTTTAAAAATTCAGAATATTAGGTCTTTCCCAGACTTACTGAAAGACAATTGGTTTTAGTAAGACCTCTGGGTGAATCCTGGTACATTCAAGTTTGAAAATCACTGGCCCTGATGATCTTTACATTACCCGAAGCTGTACCTTTCTCTGAGGTCTACCCTCTCCTCTGTAAACTCTCCCTTCTGCAAGGGAGGCAGTGGACTTAGGAAAAAGGTTAATGGTTTCTTGAATTTTGAAGTCAGACAGACTTGGGTTGGCATCCAGCTCTAGCAGTTAGTAACTTAGTGACTCTGGATAACTGAGTTTATCTTACTTAATCACAGGATCTTATTGGTCAATACCATATATTTATGTGTTCCTTGCACATTTGCAGGGTTAATTAATCTATGTCAAGTCTCTGTCACATACTTGAGGCTTAATAACTGGTAGCTATAATTATTGCTACTATTCCTATCACTTTTACAACCCAGAATTTCCCCCCTAAACTCATATTAGCTAAGGGGTAAGTGTAGCTAATAATGGCTTAAGGATCGATCTTACCATCTCCTTCTGTGTTTTCCTCTCAAAAGGAGACTTTTAGAGGCTGTTGTTCATGGGAAGGCATAATCAAAATGACCTCCTTCTCAGTTGTCTCTGGACTGTGACTCAGCCCTGAATAAGCACCAACACTCTGTCTTCTACACTAGAATTACAGGGAAGAATGGTGAAGTGATGGCTTCCCATGATCGAAAGCTCGTCTTGGGGCAGAACTTAGACCCATTTCCCCTATGGCTCATGAGGAAGTAAAAAGTTTCTTGTTTTAGAAAGATTGCTGATCTCCAATTTAAGGTTTGAAAAGGTTAAAACCACCCATTACATACTGTTATGTTCTAGGTGGGCTGAGAGAGGCCACTGTGTATCAGTGCCTGCCACATACACATACATTTTTGGAAACAATTGGTGCAGCCCAATTTCTCTCCCCATCTTAGTGGTCATTTATAGTGCTGCATACTTTCATAGGGGAGGTACCCAGACACTGACATGGCCGCAGCAAATTTTACCTGGACTGTTGCCTGACCCTAAAGCAGAATGTTTCTTAACATTTGGCATCTCTCGGCAAGAAAACATGTGGAGGCCCACATGCCATATCTCTAAATTATTAGAAGTTATACATCAAAACAATATCAGGATTATTTGTGTATCTGGAATTTTTAAGTCAATTTAAAAAATGTAGTTATATTTATAAATCATTTTAATAAAAATATAATTATCCACAGCTCTAATAGTCAATATCTTTTTAGTTATCAATGAAAAATTAGCATTATACTTCATCTCTCTCAATTTTTCTCTCTTTCTCATATATATGTGTATGTTATTTAATATACACATTTGAAGCTATTTAATTATCACAAAGCATTCTTCAGTAGCCATTTGCAACTGTTGCCAATACCCTACTGTTAATGAGCTTCTACAAACTGATGTAAAAAGAGAAGCAATAAAATGAAACATTCCTGGGAAACAATAATTAATTATTCAAGAATTAGTATCTGAGAAGAATATTGTAACAATTTATTTGGTTAGTCTTTTCAATTACTTAAGAACTCTAACTGTTTAAAGACTCTGAAGCAATGTCTTTTCCCAATGTTGGCAGCATAGTAAAAACCATGAACTTTCATGATATTGGTCTTCATATGTTTTTCTTTTGAGCACATAGAACAAAAGATGCCAAGAAGCTTTTTTATGGAACTTGAACACTGTTGACCGAGAGAAAGGGGATGTAGGTAACAGGTTATCTATGCTAAGTAACAGAAGAATCCTTATGCTCTTTAATGCACTTATGCTTTGTATATTTGTGATATATGGGGCCCTCCAATTGGAGGAGTTTAGTGTAGAGGCCCCTCTTGCTTGGCGTAAGGGCAGGACTGAGTAAGTTTCTTTGGCTGACAATGCAGAGATAGTTGGCTAGAACTGCCCGGTAAAACTACAGCACATCAAAAGATATCCAAACCATCTCAAGCAAACTCTTCCCTTTGGAAAATATTTGGTTTATGTGGCCAGAATTTCTGATTTGAGAATTGCCAAGTAAGTTTTCTGTGTAGTTATGAGAACTCTAAATTGTGGAATTTGAAGAATTGGACCTGGTTTGATGTGTTGCCATTAATAATAAACTGATTTCTGCCCCTGCCTCGACCACATTCAACCTTGCAATAGATATACCTCATTATGGACAGTCTGGGATTTTTTTTCTTGAAACACTGGGTGGCCTAAACAGCAGGTCTAATACACAGTTTTTTCCACAAACATCTTCACTTCGAACTGGGTTATCTTGTACAAGCCATTGATATCTTAGAGTTCCAATTATTTTTAATATAAAAAGAGGAAAATTGTATCTTTCACTCAGTGTTGCTTCAAAGATTAAAAATGGTCATGTGTTTAGAAGGTGCTCAGTTAATTAAAATGAAAGTAAATAGGAAAAAAGACAAATCCAAAACCCAGAAATGGTTCTGTCAGTAATATAGTTGCAATTCATAGCAAAGCATGGAGATGTTATTTTCTCTTTACCACAGTATTTTTTTCTTCGTCAGATGCCTCTGAGAGTCACTCTAATGAAGATAATTAGCAAACTCGAACATGGGAAGCAGCTGGTTCCCTATATTGGTAAAGGTTTCAGAAAGAGGTAACAGGATTCGGAACTGATTCTTGAGTCAGGCTGCCACCTAAGGACTGCCAAGTTTGCAGATCCTCCATGGCTCAAGTAGAGGAAATTAGCTTTCAGTAGGAAGGAGCCCCAGGACATGAGTAAAATGTCACTTGCTACATTTCTGAGATGTATTTTTTAGAAAACAGCAGAAACAGTTATTGTCTCCAGCTTCTACTTACTCCAGCTTGGTTTAACTTTATCGAGTTCAATCATTGGTAGATTTTATTGCTTCTACCAAAACTTTTACACTAAGATTTTCTCAAAGCTACTCTTGTATTGTGGCTTTTTAATTTCCTAGAAATATTTTGTTAGAAATGTATGGTTCAGAGTTACTTTGGAGGGTTGATCTCCAATAACAAAACTGGATAACAATGAAAAAATGCAAGAAAAAAGTATGCATTTTAATATGGTTTTCTAATTGTTTAAATGTTTTAGTTTTGTAGTTCGCCTGTTTCCTAAAAGGATTCATGGTAACTAAATGGTATTGATACACGTCTTGAAATACATATTTAAAAATCAGAACAAAATGCTTAGGAAAAGAGAAAACTGCATCAGAAATTTAGGCTTAGTTAGCTACTGCTACTGAATAAAAAATTTAACTCTGAGTCTCAGAATCAAAAGTGAAAAGTATTCACATTGAATGAAATAGATGTCACACTCATCGTGTGAGAAAATAAGTGGTCCAAATTCACCGGAAGACATAAATTGTATTAAATAAGTATGCTGGCCTCCGTTAGACCAAACACTGCTTGTGTCATTTATCTTCCTACGCTTAGCACTTAGCACAAAGCCTGGTCCATAGTAGGTACTCAAAAGAGTTTGTAAAATGAATTAATTTATTGCATAGATCCTTGTATCATAGTAAATATAAAACACAATAAAAATGTTTTCAGTGTTCTGGCACGGTGGCTCATGCCTGTAGTACCAGCTACTTTGGAGGTTGAGGTAGGAGGATTGCTTGAGGCCAGGAGTTTGAGACCAACCTGGGCAACATAGTGAGACCATGTCTATAAAAAAAGAAAAAATAATAATGTAGTCAAAGTTTTGCAAAAGATTATAATTATAAAATTGGAAATTGATCCTTATAGAAATTTTTTGCTGCAAGGTCATTTGCTTAGTTTTGTTTTCAACTTTGTTTCTTTCCCTGCTTCCAATTCCCTGACACCATAGTATTTGTTGTTTTATCTTAGACACATACATATCCTTCTTTTAGAAACATTTAATCAGCAGGTTAAATTTCTTATGGCTTCTTAATTTGTAACTACTAAATGAAGACATCATCATAGAGAAAATATTTCTATTATGCAGAACCATTTTAATAAAATTTTCAATTTGCTTAAATATATTAAAAATAGATGTAACCATTCTAACAAGTGTAAAGTGATCTCTCTCTGTTTTTAATTTTTGTTTTTCTGATGATTAGTGATGTTGAACATTTTTTCATGTATCTGTTGGACTTTAGTATGTCTTCTTTTGAGAAATGTCAGTTTAGGTCCTTTGCCCATTTTTAAGTAAGGTTATTTGTTTTCTTATTATTGAGTAGTTTGAGTTCCTTACATATTTTGGATATGAACTCCTTATCCAATGTATAATTTGCAAATATTTTCTCCTAAAGCATGGTTTGTCCTTACTCTATTGTTTCCTTTGCTGTGCAGAGGCTTTTTAATTTGATGCAATCTCATTTATCTAGTTTTGCTTTCATTGACTGTGCTTTGGGGGGTCGTATGTAAGAAATCATTGCCTAGAACAATGTCGTGTGGCTTTCCCCCATGTTTACTTCTAGTAGTTTCACAATTTCAAATCTTACATTTAAGTCTTCAATTCATTTTGAGTTAATTCTTGCATTAAAATAAGGAGTAAGATAAGGGTCTAATTTTATTCTTCTCCATGGGGATAGCCAGTTTTCTCAACACAATTTATTGAAGAGATTGACCTATCCCCATTGTATGTTCTTGACCCTTCTGTCAAAATCAATTGAGCAGAGATGCATGCGTTTATTTCTGGGCAATCTATCCTGTTCCTTTGGTCAGTGTGTCTGTTTTTATGCCTGTACCATGCTGCTTTGATTATTATAGCTGTGTAGTATATTTTAAGTAAGGTAGTGTGATGCATCTAGCTTTGGTCTTTTTGCTTGAGACTGCTTTGACTATTTGGGGTCTTTAGTGGTTTCATACAAATTTTAGAATTGTTTTTTCTCTTTCTGTGAAGAATGACATTGAAATTGTGAGAGGGATTGCATTGAATCTGTGTATTTCTTTGGGTAGTACTGACATTTTAACAATAATAATTCTTCCAATCAGCAATCATTTACTGTGTCATCTTCAATTTCTTTCATCAACGTTTTATAGTTTTCAGCATATAGATTTTTTTACCTCCTTGATACAAGCGTTGGTGAGGATGTGGAGAAAAAGGAATTCTTATGCACTGTTGGTGGGAATGTAAATTATTACAGCCATTTTTGGAAACAGCATAAATGTTCCTCAAAAAACTAAAAATAGGATTTCCATATGATCCAGCGATCCCGCTTCTGAGTATATATCCAGAGCAATTGAAATCAGTATGTCTGCACTCCTACAATCACTGCAGCATGATTCACCATAGTCAAGATTTGGAAGCAATCTCAGTGACATCAACAGATAAACGAATTAAAATGAGGTATGTATACACAATGGAATACTATTCAGTCTAATAAAAAATGACATTCTGTCATTTGTGACAACATGGATGAATCCAGAGGACATTATGCTAAGTGAAATTAGCCAAGCAGAAGAAGACAAATATTGTGTGATCCCACTTATATGTGGAACCTGAAAATTCGAATTCATAGAAGTAGAGAGTACAATGGTGGCTTCCAGAGTCTGAGGCTGGAGCAGGGGGAGGGCATAGTGTGGTGTTGATCAAAAGGTCCTCCTGTCCAGTTAGACAGGAAGAATAACTTCTAGTGATCTGCCGCACAGCATGGTGACGATAGTTAATAATAATGTGTTGTATATTTCAAAATTGCTTAAAAAAATAGATTTTAAGTGTTCTCACCACAAAGAAATGATAAGTATGTGAGGCGATAGATATGTTAATTAGCCTTATTTACTCATTCCACAAGGTATACATGTATTGAAGCATCACATTGTACTTCATAAATATATATAATTATTATTTGTCAATAAAATAAAATTATAAAAAAATAGAGATGCTAAGGCAGCCTCTTTCACATTACTTAAGACTGATTTCATCTGTCAAATTATTCAAATAAATTCTGTCTATATTAGCTATGGCAACAATTAGAAAAAACATCATAGTCTTGGGTCTATATACAGATTGTACATAAATGCACTGTGAGTCTGCAATTAATGTCTGATGAATAATTGCATCAGGTAACGTTGGCACTCCACCCCAATTCTCTAATCTCTTCTCTTTCTTCCTTCCCTGGGCCCCTTCCCCAAGCACTTTCTACTCTTTGCTTCTTAGAGTGTTTACAATAGCCAGGGCTAGGACTTTTCTTCTTCAGTAGACTGACCTAGGCCTAGTTTAAGTAGTGCACCACTCTCATGTGTGAATCTTATACCTTGGTTCCCTCATCTCATGCACGGACGGCTCTGGGGTGTACCTCAGGCTTCAGGGTTCACCTGCAGGATCAGGTTGGAGCTACCCTAGATGGAACTTTTGCCAGACCACACTCTTGTCTCTCCAGTGACCCATACTTCTGGGGAAAATGTCCTCAAAAAAAGTCACGTGTATACAAATTCTCTTAATAAGAACTGCTTCTGGGAGACTCAACCTAGCATAATAATCGATAAACTCTAACGAGACTCTTAAGCTGTCTCTCATGTAGTGAAACATAGCAGAAACATTCAGTTATACCTCAACTTTACTTGTTTTTCAGAGTTGAGGAACCCAGTCCTCCAAAGTTAAAAAAAAAAGTAAGATTAGAAATGTTAAGGAATTTTGTGGAATAGAGCAAACTCATTTGTAATTATTATTATTTTTTTAATTTTGAAAGTGGGATGAGTTCTCTTTTAAATTCATCCCAGGAAAAACATGCCTGAGGAGCAAAGAGCTAATTAAGAGAAATGGAAAAATCAGAAGTTCTGCAGCAGGAAGAGACTTTGTTTTATAACATTGATTTTGTTTTACAACTAATGGAATGTTTTAAAGTAGTCACTAATCCTGGATTCCACTCAGTAAATTGTTACATCTATAAACTACAGGCAAATTATTATAAGGATGTGAACTCTTCTGAACTGACACAGCAGACATATGCTTCTATGGTTCCTCTTGCCAGAACTTTACCAGAAGCAAAAGTATTTTTGTTGACCACGAAGCTGTCATCAAGTTCCATTATACCCAATTTAGTTTTCCTTAGTACATTGCTTATTATGAAAATATTTTTGAACAGGTGTATTTTTACGGTTCAAAAATGTCCCATATTTTTCTGTTACACATTGGCTTGGTTCTCATCCCCATATATAAACACTATTATTAGTATTTTACGTATTCTTCTAGACTTTATTTATGTAAATGTAAGCAGATATAAATATAATTTCTTATCCCTTCCAGTACCCTGGTGCCCGGATATAAGGCAGTTGAAGTTGGTTGTAGCTTGTAAGTAGTTGTTGCTATGAGGTTATAGAGATGGCTCTTTTAATAATACTAAGCAAGATGCTCAAAATTCTTTAGACCCCACCTTGATCGTCCTGATCGAGTTCTTCTCTCAGCAGTGTCAGCAGGGGAGCAGTTGATGGGGATCTTTTGAATTTCTTAAAGAACACATGTTGAATACTGGTTTCCTGTTTAACTTTGATGACAATGAATTAAGACGGATGCTGTAAATAAGCATTTCCTATTTTCACATACGTGTGTTTAATTCGTGACATATAGAACTGACACATTTAATTCCACATGTCACATTTTTACTGTGTAGTGCATTTTGTGATATCAATTATTAAAGACCTGAGCATACCCTGTATATTAGCCAAAATTTTTCTTTTCTAAATAAAACAGAGAAATGCAAATGAATACGATGGGGAAAACATTGAAAGTCTTTTATCCATGGCCCCATAGGGTTTGTCTTTGGAGCCTACGTAGAGTAGAGAATTAAACACTATTAAAGAAGGTAAATATTCTTTATAATGCCTCTCAGGGGTAACTTTTTCTTTTTAACTAGGAATTGCTAAGCTAATGCATGAGTACATTCTTATTTTTAAAAAATTCAATGATACATGAACAGCTAAGTTACTCCTTGATGACTTTTCTGGCCCTGGGAAATTCCATTCCCAGAGAGAACCATTGTAATCAGTTTTGTCTTTCCCCTTCCAGACACCTTCCTTGTATATACATACCTGTGCATCAAAAGACATAACAGCTTTGTTTTTGTTTGAGTATATGTGTTCATTTTCATAATGGTGTCATCTTCTACAAAGTGCTTTCTCTGCTTTTCCCACAGAAAGAGGTCAGTGTGAAATGAACAGAGTGAGCAAGAGGGAAGTTGAAGCAAATGAGACGGACTAGGTAGCTACTGGTCGGATCATGTACAGTCTTAAAGGCTGTAGAGAAATTTGTAGTTTTTTCTGTATATTAAGGAGAGTTATTGGAATATTTTTAGCAGGGAAATGATACAGTCAGACTTTAAGAGTGGTGGTGGGGAGATCATATAGGAAGGTATTGCAATCATCTGGGCATGAGATAATAGTGACCTGGACCAGGGCAGTAGGTAGGAAGTTGGTAAGAGACAGTTGCATTTACTCTGTTTGAAGGGAGAAATTTGATAAATGATGGGGTAGAGACAAAGAGAAGACTCACAGATGATGTCAAAGGTTGTAGCTTGATAAACTGGGTGAATGACAATATTACCTAATAAGATGTGGAAGAAAAAAATGAAGAATAAGCTTATGGGAGGGGATCAAGTTGTGTTTGACATACTATATCTAAAATGACTACGAGATGGTCAAGCAGAAAATGTCACTTAGGCAACTGAATATGCAAGTCACGGGGCGAGGACAGAGCAGGGCATACAAATTTGAGAATCATTGGTGTGTTGACGGTATTTAAAGTCATGTTGCAGGATGAGATCACTTAGAGATTAAAAGTAATTAGAGATCAGGAACATGAGGTAAATTCAATTTTTAAAAAATGAGCAAAATCGGTTTACAAGGTAGGAGGAAAACCAGGATCATATCATGTCCTATAAACCAAGTATGGAAAATATTTCTACCATGTACAGTGCTCCTGAGATACTGAGTGACATGAGGCTTGAAAATGGAACGGTGGAGTTGGCAATGTGGGGTTTACTGGGTCCTTGAAAAGATTGTCATTAGGGCAATAGCCAGATTAAAGAGGGAAGAAGAAACACTATTTCCACGTAAAGCATCTGCATTTCAAATCAAACTGTGAAGGGGCTTCCCCATGCAAAGGTTCTATAAATTCATGATGAAAAGACATAATGGAATTAATTGAGACTCAGTTTTGGCTGAGGCAACCAAAAAAGTAGGTGCAGTCCACAGTGAGATTTGAGACTTCAAAGAGGAGGTAACAGAATATGAGTTTTCATCCCTGGCTGGTCACTCCTGACATCTAACAGATCTTGGATAGGCTAAGAAAAAAGATGATTGGAAATCCAAAGAAGATGTTTGGATAGTGTTGTTGTTCTGTGATTCTTCCTAACAGCAAATGTCAAGGTGCTTTCCCTTTCTTTCAGACAAGAGAGAGGGGTTGTAAGGAGCCGATTTGGGGAGCTTGATATGTTTCCCTCACTACCCCCATGTCTGCCTCATACCTGAGAAACTCAGAAGGCAAGTCCTGGGCTGGCCCTCTGGTGACAACAGGAAAGAGACTGCTCTTGCTTCAGAATCATCCTACACTCTCAAGTTCAAAGCAAAGCTGTGTAATTTTCTCCTACACCATAGCTGATGTGGGCCATGTCAGGAGAAAGCCAGTGTGAGCTTGTCTTGGCTCTAGCCTAAGAGGGTAGACTTTGTGATATAACAAATGAGACAAAACTCCGTGGCTTAAAACAGCAAATGTTTGTTATTTTATGGGTCAGCTGCATGGCTATTCTGTGGTCAGCTGGCAGCTTTTTGGAGCTAGATTGCCAAAATAGCTTCACTGTATGTCTGGTAGCTGGCTAGATGGTATCTGGGTGAAGGTGACAACATGCCTCTCATCCTTCAGCAGGCTAACCTGGGTGGTTCACATGGTAGTGTGCTCAGGGACAATGGACAATTTCAAAGAATATGCTTTCCTCAAGCCCCGCAATTGCTTTTTGAAATTTCCTTTATAAAGGTGTTATATGTTAATTGCAAATTTTATTCCTAGGTTATTTATATTTTTGTTAATATTATTATCAACAACAATAATAAGTTTAACATTGGTTTTTTAATACTTACTAGTAATTTACTTGGGAATAAATGGTCAATAAACAGGCCATTTAATTTTCAATTTGATTTTCATATCAGCAAGACCTACTTAGTTATTTTTTTATTTATATTCTCTATTTCATGTATACTTCTGGGTTTGAGCTTACGAGGTTAAGGCTTCCACTAACACTTGCGTCTCTATCTCTACTCATCTTTCTTACAGTTTTTTTTATTATTTTAATGATCTGTAATTTGCTGTATAAATATTATTGATAGGTAACAGTGTCATTTATTCTCATTTGTGATTATAAAATATCATTTTATGATTATTGCTTTGAATTCAAGCTTATATGCCTATTCTTTCATATTTTCATTTTAATAACAGATTTCTTCAAACTTAGTAAAAGTTTGGTAATTCATACTTTTTCATAATTCAGACAAAAATTAAGCTAAACTTATATTTGGTTAATAAATTATTTATTCATAGACCACCTAAATTATTTATCAAATTACATGGATTAAGCATCCAAAATTTCAAGAGGACAAATTTCTATCTAATACTTAAAAGTTACATTTACAAATGGATGTTTTAGTGGCTACATACTCTTCACTAGCCCTAAGAACATTTTCTTCTTTGACTGAAAGTGAATCTTAAGAACAGAAATAAACAAAATAAATGTAGCTAAGGATTTTCCTAGAAATCGTATAAAATAATTCAAATATTAGTATATTGACACACATCAGAGACATTGTCCTCCTTACAAAAACACTACACAAAAACTAATAAGCTAATCACAAATCAGTAATATCTGTTTAGTAGTATAATCATTACTTGCCAAGCCCTTATTCTGTGTACTTACATTGTGCTAAGCATTTTTATACATTATATAATTTAATTCTCACAATGATCATATGAAGAAAATATTTTTATTTTTAATTTTACAGATAAAGAAATGGAGGCTCAGAGAATTAAAGTGACTTCTCAAGGTGATCCAGCTAATTAGTGGTAGTAGCAGGATTTGGACTAGGTCTGTTTGATGCCAAGGTCATGCACTTGATCTGCTTTGTTTCCACATTTAATATACTTTTTGGAGGAAATAACTTGACTGAATAAAGGGATGTTCACTTAATTAGGAAGAAATACATTTACAGAAAACAATGTAACTTTAAGTACATGATTTGGATTTTTTGCTAATTCTGGTAGACAGGTCTTTTAGCTAGGGTGAATTAATGAGGTTTCACTATTCAAAGTATTTTCGAATTATGGCATTGCCAGTGATTTAATAACTTTTAGAATTTGGATTGTATCCTGATCTTCTAAAAATGTTTATTTTTTTAGAATAAAAAATAATGATCTTATCAATTTGCAAAGCTTTCCATATAACTAAATTTTGCAAATATATAATTTGAGGCCTGATCTGAAACTCAGCCACGAAAGTCCTAGATGGCATGCTCGAATCTCCAGGGGAGAAAGTGGTAGTGCTAACTTTCACTGGCCCCCATGATCCACAGCGAGAGTGCAGGGTAAGGAGAGCTTTTATTTCCAAGGGTAAATAAACCTAACGAAACGCCGTAGATTCTGCTGTCTAGGCCTCTGGTGCCCTCTACAGGTCAAATAGATGCTCTACAGCCTTGGGTTTCCTCTCTGAAATAGTCCTTTTAGCACTGAAAGAACTGTGGACCCTCTTGCTGCATAGTAGATTCTACACAGGGCAGTGAAACAGTAATTGGAATAAATAATTAAAATACTGAATTAATTGCCTAAAATAGACTCATTCATATGTCTGGCAGTAGTATAGGTGTTAGCTGGGATGATGGTAATGACCTGTTTCTCATTCTTCATCAGACTAGCTTAAGTAGAGTTGGTTGTGGAAAAAAGTGCACAACATGGAGAAAAACTCTACTTAGACCTCACAGATCTCATCAAATATATCATGCATAAAACTTGAAAAAAAGATCACAAAATATAAACACATGTTTCAAGTATAATTTTAAAAAGTCATTTAGGGTCACTATTATGCATTTTTTTCTAAATTAGAAACAAGTGTGCAGTCTTTGTTCAGGGTCATACTTTAACTATTGGTTGAGTTATTTATAATATTTTCTTGATGATTTTATAACAAAGAATAGTTTGGAACTCCTAACTTTGATAAACAGACAATCTCTAGTTCTGTTTTCTCATCTCTTATATTGAGAATAATAGTGTCCTAACTTATCTTGGTTTTGATTTTTTTTAAAGGCTGAATAATAGATTCATATAAAAACACCTAAGATTTTTCCTAGGCATGGTTCTAAATTCTTCACACATATTAACTTATTTGACTCTCACAATAATCTTTCAGGGTAGGGACTATTATTTTTCTCATTTTTCACAGAAAGAGACTGAGGTTCAGAGAATTTTAATAAATTACCAAAGATCATACCTTTTCTAAATGTTGGACCTAAATACATCTTGAGCAATCTGTTTCCAAGATCTCTATGCTTAACTGTTTATTCAACTTTCAAAATTTGTAAAAAGGTGTTAAAGTATTATTATTAGAATTAATATTAATGAAGTCATTATTTCTCACACTTAGCCTTTGGTTGGTGCAAAAGTAATTGCAGTTTGGGACCAGGAATTTTAAATCATTGTAACTAGGCTCAAATACATCTTTATTTATCAAAATAGGAACCATCACAGTCAACACATTTTTGCCAACAAGAAATAGGTTTTTTTATTCCTGTAGTGTAAAAATCCTTGCTTAGGGATTCAATGAACTTTTGGAAAGCAATTTCTGCATCCTGCTTGCCGCTAAAGCATTTTCACTGCAAGAAGTTGTAGAGTTGCTTGATGAAGTGGTAGTCAGTTGGCGAGAGGCCAGGTGAATATGGCGGATGAGTCAAAACTTCGTAGCCCAATTCATTCAACTTTTGAAGCGTTGGTTCTGTAGTGCGCAGTTGGGCGTTGTCATGGAGAAGAATCCGGCCCTTTCTGCTGACCAATGCCGGCTGCTGGTGTTGCAGTTTGCGGTGCATCTCATCGATTTGCTGAGCATACTTCTCAGATGCAATGATTTCGCGGGATTCAGAAAGCTGTAGTGGATCAGACCAGCAGCAGCACACCAAACAGTGAGTATGACCTTTTTTGTGCTGCAAGTTTGGCTTTGGCAAGTGCTTTGGAGCTTCTTCTAGGTCCAGTCACTGAGCTGGTCATTGTCGGTTGTAGTATACAATCCACTTTTAGTCGCACATCACAGTCTGATGGAGAAATGGTTCGTCCTTGTTGTATACAGTAAGAGGAGGACATTTCAAGATGATGTTTTCTGATTTTCGGTCAGCTCATGAGGCACCCACTTATCAAGCTGTTTCACCTTTCCAATTTGTTTCAAATGCTGAACCACTGTAGAATGGTTGATTTTGAGTTCTTCAGCAACTTCTTGTGTAGTTGTACAGCTTCAATTGATCAGCTTCAATGATTGCTCTCAATTGGTCCTTGTCAACTTCTGATGGCCGGCCACTGTGCTGCTCATCTTCAAGGCTCTCGTCTCCTTTGCAAAACTTCTTGAACCACCACTGCACTGCACGTTTGTTAGCAGTTCCTGGGCCAAATGTGTTGTTGATGTTGCGAGTTGTCTCTGCTGCTGTACGACCCATTTTGAACTCGAATAAGAAAATAAATATACATTTATACATTTTTAAATGATGTGTATAGATAGCTTTATAAAGGTTAGGAGTTTTTATTTCTGCATACTGAAAAAAAAACAAAGGGAGAGATGTGTATTAAAATGGATGTATAACATAACCACATTTATTTAAGAATGTATTCCAATATCAAATGGTAAATTTCAACAATGCTAAAACCGCAATTACTTTTGCACCAACCTAATAAAGTGCTTCCTATATTGACAAAGCTAATGTAAACAAAACAGGACTATTTGAAATGATCAGTTATTTCCTTCTAAATTCCTATGATTTTAGGCTCCTCATTAAGGGTTATTCTTAGAGTTCTGGATTTTGTAATTTGGGCACCATGAAGTCTGAAGCAGGTGTTTCTCTTCATTCAAATAGATTTGATTTCTTTGGTTGCTTAACGCTTTTCTGCAACTTAATGCCACTAAAGAACCACCTGATGGCAGTGCTACTTGAGTTATGATCAGGAGATGAGCTTCAGCTAAAGGGATTTTTTGAAGCTTAACCCAATTAAACTTCCAACATACTGTACTTAAAAGATGAACAAACATGGTTCACATATATATTTTGAATTAAATAATTTAACCATATATAAAAAAAACCCCACAACTGTTTTCTGCCTAACCTTTTCCCACACCAGACTCATTATTTTAAAAAAATTAAACCAATCCAAAAACTACTATTAGGTTCTTGTTGTTGTTCTGATAGCTCTAATGAATACACCTGTAACACTTTTTTTGGATATATCAACCTTAAATTTGTTTCACTTTCCACCTCCGCTTCTGTGCCGCTCAGCTATCACCATTCTCTATTCCTTATTTAATCACCTCTGCAACTCCAAACCTCTAATTTTTCACTTCCTATTTGGTAGGATGAGCATACTAATGTTGCCATTCTCCTCATCACCTCTTACCCTCACTATGCTGTCATTCCTGCCAGTTTTGTCAAAGTTAAAGAAATGTATATTCTGTTAATTATTTATTATGATAATTAAGTACCACATATTTTGCTTATAATTTTTAACCTAAAAATTAAAAAACAAAACCTGAATTTACGTTACTATGACAACAAAAATATTGCTCATTTCAAGGCTGGTATTGTGCCATATTTACGTGAACTCATTTTTTTTTTTACCAAGGCATTGTCACAAATCTATGCCATTAGAGGGAAAATGTTCTTAGCATTAGGTATAAATGGATTGGCCTATTTTAAGCAGAGACAATTTTTTAATCTTATCTCCAAGATTTTCTAATGTGTTTGATCCGTAATTTGATATTTTCCATTCATTCTCATTTTTAGGGTAATTTATAGCTTTCAAAATGTATTTACCACCATTTTAATGGGTTCTTAGATGAAAAAAGGGATAAACAAATAAAGTGATTATTAAGTAGTAGTATAAACTACGTAATGCTTCAGAAACAGATGATGTAAGGAGAAACTTTTAAAGGAAAGATAACGCCTGTCATCACAGGACCAAGTGAACTTTAGGATTAGAAATCTATCCTTTATTTTAGAAGTCAGAAAACCAAGATAGAATAAATTAATTTTTTAAAATTACACAACTAGTTATAATAGTATTGGTCTACAATGAATGACAATTCTATTTGAGGTGATTCTTATTACCCAATGATAGTTGATTATAAGAGTACCTGATGACTACTATTTAATAAAAGAATTAGAATCTGGTGTACCTGGCCAGATCATTCAGGTCAATAAAGGCCTATTAAAGTATTTTACTTTTTCATTGTCCTGACTGTTGGCCTGTACTTGCTACACTTCAAACCCTTTATATTTTTCTAGATAGAGCAGAGAGAAGCTGGAGGCTCTTTGTTAAGCAAATCTCAAAATGTCAGAGTAAGCTTATAATTGACATAGTTTTTCTTCCACAATCAGAGATTCTTATTAGGAAAAAAATAGTTCTCTTTCAAACTCCCTTTTGATGAATAATTTATTTAGCAACATTTTATTTAATCATATTGCAGTTAAGTTTTAATCAGAGCTAATGAAAATGCTAGGTTGTCATTTTTCTTCTTCAGAATGTAAAGTTTTAAGTTTGAACTAATTCACGAAAAGGAGACAAAGTAAAATAACTTTTCCATACGAAATAATAATCTCCTGTTCATGACAGAGAAGTGGTAAGGGACACGGCAAAGTATATCTGTGTGTTGGATACTTTTTTCCAAGTGTAGAAATGCAAAGGACGTTATACTGTATCTTACTTCACTAACGCCCCGAGGTTATGAGGCTCTGTATATTTTGTTAGTCTGACAACACTGTGGGGTTTAGATTTTAGGGTAGTACAGTAAAAATTACGAATTCAGGCTAACACTACTTTTCAACTGATATTTTATAAGAAAATTAAAATTCATTGCATCATAATTTTTCCCCAATATTATTACTTATGAAGTCTTGTAGAAATTGTATTTGTACAGTTAATGCTCTGTCGATATAAATTCATTAAAAACTAAAAGCTAGAAGAGACTCAACCAACTAACTTCACAATCAGGTAAATGGAGGTATTGAGAGTTTAAATCACTTCTTCAAATAGGTCAGTACTAGTGACTGGAAAAGTTACTTTTTAGCAAATTTTTATAATGTGGTTTCATTTTCATTCTATTCAAAATATTTTAAAATTTCTCTTCTCATTTCTTCTTTGACAGCTGATTATTTTGAAATGCTTTTTACTTTCTAAACATTTGAGAATTTTGCAGATACATTTCTTTTGCTGATGTGTGATTTAATTCCATTGTGGTCAGAAAATATACTTTGCATTATTTAATTTTCTTTCACTATACAGAGACATTCTTTATGACACAGAGTATGGATTATTTTGGTAACAACTCTGTGTGCACGCGAAAAGATCATTTTTTTTTTTTTTTGCTGTTGTTGGAAGTCATTCACTGAAGGTGTTGCTGAACTTGCCGGGAAGCTGCCACGCTATCTGCAGAACTTTCTGAGAAGCTGTCCACAGGTGTGCCATGGAATCTCACTGGTGCTGGCCGTGAGCTCAACTGGATGTCCCACTTTGCCAGCTAAACCTTGCAAGAGCAAGAATTTTAAAAAGCATGCCTGTACTCACCATCAAATTGGTATTAACTGATCAACACATACGTGTACATATAAGAATAACATCTATTGGATGTCAGGAAGGAGGGAGGGGGAAGGGGGGAGGGGGGAGGAGGAGGAGGAGACGTGTATATGCATACACAAAGAGTGCAATGCGCACCATCCGAGAAATGGACATGCTTGAAACTCGGACTTGGGGGAGAGGGGGGGAAAGGGCAACATACGTAACCTAAACATCTGTACCCCCATAATATGCTGAAATGAAAAAAAAAAGCATGCCTGAACCAGGAAGAGAAGCGCCTTTCTTCTGCAGTGCTGGCTCCCTCTAGTGGCAAGCTTAACATCCTGCCAGCTGGAAGGGGAGAAGAGAGAGATGTTTACAAGAGTTAGCACCTCTATGCCAAACAAGGCAATGAAGAGGGAATTTGGAGCTAATAGGTAACAAATTGATAACTGGCACACCTAAAACAGTATTATTTTCATAACTCTTTCAAATGGTTATTAAAATATATCTTATGTTCTATACTTCATTGTAAACTAGTAGAAAGATTGTATCATCAATCGTCAATAAGAAGACTAAGAATTAAAATTCTTAGGCTATCCACAAAATAAGTGAAATCATATGCTATTTCCTGTAATTTTCATTTTTACTTATCAATGAAATGAAATTAACCTATTTTAAAAGTAAATGGATTTATTGGTAGATGGGGCTTATGTCTATACTATTTTTTTCCCAGAAAGGTTAACAATATTTAGATATCCCTTTATATAACTGTGTCTTTAAAAGTTATATAATATGACATACTTAAGCAATTTACAAAAATACTTAAAATGTAAGTCAGATTTGGCAAATGAGGCACACTTAAGCAGAACACCAAAAATAAAAAATGCAAATAGGATTAGAGGGTTTAGTACTCTGTGTGTCTACTGCTGGAATGAAATGAAAAAGCAGAAATTTGGAGAGTACAGATAAATATATTCTAGGTCAGACAGTGAAGCTTTCAGAGCAGTATTCATTTTACTATCTGCCTAGTAAGCTAGTTCTTAGTTCCAAATACCTCAATTAGTATAAAAAATACAGTAAAATTGATGGATAATATTTTTAAAAAGCAGTCACTATACTTTTGTTTAATTGATTCTCACATGAGTGACTCCAGTGATAGAATTCATTCTTTTAAGTTAGAAATAAATGGCATGGTCAAGTGGAACATTTAAGACACTTTTCTCCGATTTATTTGCATAATAAAAATGTTAGTTTTAGTAAAATCAGATTGTAGAAATAGATGGCAGTGTTGCCTAGAGTTTTGACAAATGGTAAGTAGTCAATCGGTTGTACTGAAGATGAGAGGTGGACATATTTTACCATTGGAAGGAAATAAAGAGTATGTTAGAGGAGTAAGTCATATTTAGACTTTTATCAGCTTAAAAGCTTCAACAATTATGACTTTATTACTTTGCTATTTCACCCAAAATAGTTTTTCATATTAGAAAAAGGAATATAATTTTACTTAGAAGAATATATACTCTTTATATGCTAAAAGTAGAGCTCAATATTTGGCTTATAAAATCTTGCAGAAACTTCATAACTTCAAAATACATCCATGTATTCTTTTTTCCTGTTAATACTGTCATTATTTGGGGGAGGATTGCCATTGTAATATATTCTATTGTTTGTCCAGTTTACAAATACACAGCTTTTATAGAAATAACCTTGACATATAAACATGTGCCTCTATCACACTGCACTACCACCTGTCTCTGTCATTGTTGCTATGAGCATTGTGGAAACCAAACTCAACTTTTAGATCAGTTTTTCTTGGTGTGACACACACACATATATATTTTCTATTGTCCAAATAGTAATCTATCATAGTTGGAAAGACAATGACCTACTAAGTGGTTTACTTATAATGTCGATTTTTAAAACCTTAATTATTTTTGTAAATAATTTTTTAAGTTTTGAAGATGATTTTTTTAAAATAAAATTCATTTTTCATTCCCCCAAATGATTACTTGCTTCTTCCCAAATCTCTGGACTACTTGGTGTCATCTTTATTTTCTGCTATAATCTCTCATTCCATTTTCGCTTTGTTATTATAATGTTGAGGAATGCTAAACCTATTTCGGGTTTCCACAGTTTCTCTAATGTGAATTGATATAAAACTAAGCAAATGACAGAAGAGCAGAGGAAGAAATGCACTTTCCAGAAAGGCAGAAAGGTATGACTAAAATATACCTAAAATTTACTGTAGAATGGTGCACAGTAACTCGAGGGGTGTGGTGATCAAAGCGTATGCTCCTTCTTTTACATTATCACTGCCAACTTCAAACTGGAGCTTTCAGAATTTTACGTTAGGTAAGTGGAAGAAAATTAGAGGCCACATATATAAGGTTATGCAATATATTTAAAAATATATCCTAAGAATAACCAATTTTTAAAAAACATTTCTCAATCCAGAGAATTCGTTTTCGGAAAACTTTCCTCCTCCTCTTCCCTTCTCTTCCCTTTCATTCATGAAGACTATTCTAGAACAATTTAGTCCAGAAGCCTTAGGTAGGGCTGAGCAGTGTAGGGAGGACGGGGGAAGGAAAGAGTGGAAGATTTGCAGGGAGCCCACCCAATGCGGGGAGTCAGAGCCCAAGCAGGGAAAGGAGGGAATCCATGCTGTGGCCCAGGAGGCAAGCGGTATGGAAGTCTGAGCCAGTTGAAAAAGGTGCCCATGCATGGGCCCCCTGGTGTGGAGCATCAGAGCCCGAGTACTGTGGTGAATCGTGTCCCTGCAACAGGGTAGCACAACCTTGAGCGTCAGAGCCGAGCAGGGTAAGGACAGCATACACTTGGGAGTAGGGGGTTGGCCCTAGAAGCACATTTTCCAGTGGCTGATGCAGCCTGGTGACAGGTGGCAGGTGTCGAAATGGGGACAACCCATTTGTAGTTAAAACTGTAGACTGAATGAGCTAAAAAAAAAAAAATCAAATTGGCATCCTGAGATGAAATACTCGCTCTTTATGGTTATCATCATCCTTGTGACGTTAATAACTGTTTCAGTTCATTGGATTTAATGAAGCTCCATGTTTCACAGTTCTCTTAACTCAGGATGCCTTAATGAGAAAAAAAAGAAAGGGAAGTTCTTGGAATGAGAAATACTGGCCAGTATTTTCCACCAGTGGAGTCACTAAATGAATTGTTTTTCTGAAGAATGTTATCTCATCTCCCTCATCATAATTCTTCTTAACATGTTCCATTTTTCAATGTCTCTTTTGCACTTGCCTGTCCAAACTGAACATGCTACTCAAATTCATTTCATCTCCACTAATTTGGTATCTATGCAAGCAATTAAGCATTTCCATGTATGAAAATTAACTGTTTACTATCTTTGCAAATTTTCTGTAAATCTAAAACTGTTCTAAATAGAAACTTCTAATAGAAACTTTAAAAAATTATAGAAATTGATATTCTAAATAAAAATCTTACTGTTGAAATATTTAATTCAACATATTTAAATATGCACATATGCATGTACATAAATATGCTTTCATTAATTTTTTACAGAAATCTGAAATCTCAATATTAAAATTCACCATGTAAGTTTAAATGAGTCATTTAATTTCAGAAGACCAGTTTCCTTATCCAGATAATAATAGATTTGGATTAGATGGTCTCTAATATTTATACATTTATTTACATTCATAAGTCAGTACTTTTCATGCATATTATTTTCAGTAGAATTTAGAAGTTGTACCGGAGCATTCCAGATGCCTCATAACTTAGTAATATGGCAATAAACTTTTCCAACAGTTTCTGTAACTTTCCATGAGATGGCGCTATATTGCTATGAAATATTCACATTTCTAGTTTTACAAAGCTTGGCATTAAGTAGTCTGTTAGGTTGCATCTATTCTTTCAAAACTATTAGAGAAAAAATATAATCAATCTAATTAATGAATAAATTAATTTATGCTAAGATTGATTATTTAAGGTAGAAATCAGCAAACTTTCTTAAAGGGCTAGGGAGTAAATATATTAGGATTTGTGGATCATGTGGTAGTCTCTACTGTGATTACTCAATCTGCCATTGTTGCCCACAAGCAGCCATGGACAATATATGAACAAATAGGTATGGCTGTGTGTGAATAAAACTGAATTTCCAAAAACAGGTAGGTGGCCCATGGGCTATAATTTGATGACCCTTGATATAAATCACATATAAAATTGAGTCACCATATTATCAGTGACTATGTTTACTGAGCCAAAACTAGAACTTACGTGAAATAGACATACTTCAGGGTGGATTTCCATGATTTTTGCCTGGTGGTGTTCATGTCTTTCTGTGATCCCCTCTTGAGTGTGGGCAGGGCCTGAGACTTCCTTTTAACCCATACAATATGGCAAAGGTGATGGGATATCACTTTTGTGATTATGTTTTGTTCCGTAAAACTCCATCTTGCTACAGACTTGCTCTGGAGGCTCTCCTTGCTGGCATGATAAGTGGCCATTTGGGGGAAGTCCATGTAGAAACGAGAGGAGGGTCATTTCCATCAGACATTCAGCAGGAAATTGGATCCTTCAGTTTTACAGCCACTTGCCAACAACCTGGGTAAATTGAAAATTGGACTCTTCCCCCATTAAATCTCTAGATGAGAACTCAGCTATGGCTGACACCTAAATTGGAGCCTTGCAGAGGACCCAGTCAGGCCGTGCCTATATTCCTGACCCATAAAACTGTGAGATAAGTAATGTATGTTGTTTTAAGCTGATATTTGTTATGCAGCAATAAAAAATGATATAACATAGTTTCATCTATAGCTGTAGCTATTTTTATATATCCATATAACTATACATATATATGCATACATATGTGTATACACACATATTTTTCCATGTACACACATTCAAATACATTATGTTGATTAAAATGTATATTTTATGATATTCATGGAAAATATAGAACACTACAGCTGAAATACAATTTCTAATTTATTTGTGTGTGATTCAAGGTCTGTGAATTTTTTACATTATGGTGTTATAAGGTTGTTCTTCACTGTAATCAAAAAGTAATAAACACATGCTCATCTGTGAGATCCACTCACACTAGAGTCCATTTCTAGTACAATTTAGTTTAACTGGGTTTCTATCAGTTATTAATTTTGACAACTCTAGTATAATTACTATATTAGGATATCTGATGTCTGTAGTGATATTACCAAAATATTAAAAGATAGTGAAGTAAATTTTAAAACACCAAAATAAAAGAATAACTTATGTTCGATAAATATTAATACTAAGAACAGTTTAATTTTTGTAAGTTATATGAAAGTACTAATCAATGTAGGATATAGAGAAAAATTTACCTAGATTTTTTCATTAACTACAACATTCTTTTCTCAATAATGTTAGATAAAAGTTTACTATGTTTGAAGGCCAATCTATATTTTTTTCTAGTTAGCACAAAAATCAATTAATCAATAATTACCAAACAGTATACATGAGTATTCCTAAATCATTTTCTAATATTTTACTAGTAGTTATTTTTTATCCCTTTTCAAATGTATTGAAAGTTTCCATCAAGCTGAGAAATTATCATTTTTTACTAATGACTGAATGGGGTAAATAAATAAAAGTGATGGTGGTGAAGATCAGGATATTTTGGAGGAAGATGGGACGCACACAGTAGTTTGTCACTAGTTTTCTGGTTTGCTGCCCTACCTTGTGGATCAAAGAGGAAGAAATCTGCTGCTACCCAGAGGGCTGGAAACCGCTACCAATGTCACAGCAGCTCTGTAGAATTTGAAGCTATGATTTAGAATGGTTGCTATGAAACTCATTTGCTGAATCCATTCTTCCCCCATCCCAGTGTACTGTACTGGCATCTTATCTGTAGAGCATAAGGAGTTTCCAGAAGGTAGCTTGCAAGGGAGTCTGGGAGATGTAGTTCCAGCCATTGCAATGCACAGTGCACCATAAAGGAGGTCAAAGTAGTGCTGAGTACCTGCAAGAAACACCAGCACACATAGCGTGGAATTTTGGGACCACGCATACAATACATTGGCTATGGAAACTCTTACTTTATAGTTATGAAAATGGAAGGCTTTCATCTTTTGTAAGATAATAATTTTGAAATATTTATTTACATCTCCAACCCAACTGTGAAATTCATTTGGTTTGACTATGGCTTTTGCATTACTTTAGAGAAGTTATACGACAAAAGAACAAAACCAAAGAAACTATTTTTTTTTTTTTTTTTTTACTGAATTACAGTATTAGAAGTCTATATACTCTTAGGAGAATAGAAAGAACACATGGCAGAAACCAAGGGTCAAAAATTCATAGCTCAAGTCCATAGCCTAAATCTGGCTCCTGTTGTTTTGCTTTGGTGCAAATGTTTTAAAAGAATTTGAATGCTGTCCATCAGCCATCTTTATACACGCTTGAAAGCCTTTGATTTTCTAACTCATGACACAGACAAAGAAGAAAGAAAGAAAGAAAAAAACAACCAAAAGCAAAAAAGGAAGGAAGGAAAGAAAAAAGCAAACAAACAAAAAGAAACCAATGCCAGTAAAATATGACATCTAGCTTAAAATGGGCTACCTTCTTTGAGAAGGAGAAAGCAATGCGAGTGTAAATTCTGATACCTCTTAAAATGAGAAATCTTGTCCTTTAATCCTCAGGCTGAGCTTAGAGGAAGCAAAAAGCAAAAGAAAGTGTAAAAGCTGAAGTGATCCCACAGCAGATTTGCTTTTCTGAGATGTCAATGCCTAATTAGCCTCAAGTCTCATGACCACACAAATACAAAGTGTTATTTTCTGGGACTCTGAAGACTATGTGTTGGAGTCATGAGATTTCCACTAAGTTGTTGCTGTGTAGGTGGTGCTGACGCCTGTTCTGTAATCATATTTTGAAGGTAAGTGAAATTGATGCTGAGTGGAGCCTATTTTGTCTCACAAGTTTGATTGTCAGTGTGATTCCAAGAGTACTGTTGCAGGTGGAGCAAACTGGGAATTGTAATTACTGTTTGGAAACGGTAATATAAGAGAGGACGTATGAATTTGGAGTTTAGTGTCACATAAAACCAGCAAATAAGAGCACTTCTAAAAGGAGGAAATAGGCAAAAGAGGAGTAAATAATTGGGGTAGACCAGCCAGGTGAAAAGTTTGCTGTTGATGGAGGCAGAGGAGAGGAAAATCCATCAGCATTCATTCCTCTTGCCCCTTATGAATTGGTTTTCTCTTCTTTTCCACATATGCCCACACTACCACATCTATACCCTAATGTTTCCATTCCGATATGAGGGTATTTCGTGGTGCTCTGAGGCCATAGGCGCTTCTAATTCAATGGGGACTAAATCCCTCGTGTGAACAGAATGGAAATCCTCTCACTGTGCCACTTTCTTCATTCTGTCTTTTTCCTTTCTCCTTTCGGCATCTTTCCCTCTATCCCTCTGTGTCTGTCTCTGTCTCTGTCTCCCTCTTTCACACACATACACACACACACACACACACACACACACACACACACAGCTTTGATGAAAGGAATTTTCATGAAGTTGCTATAGGAACGGAGAAGTGGGAATATGGATCTTATCCACTTAGCTTTGAATTTATTATTGAATAAATGACAGTAAGATGACCAAGGACATAGACGCTTATAGGCTGGGGATTTTACATTTTCAGAAGCCATCATTAAGAAAATAGGAAACATTAAATTAAAGGAGATAAAATATTAAACTACTGCAGAAATTTTTTTCACATCTTTGACATGACAACTTGGGAAGGTGTTTTCTAATTTGTACTGTAATGTTCTATCCAGAAAAACAATAAGGAGACCAGCCTGAGCAAGAGCGAGACCCCGTCTCTACCAAAAATAGAAATAAATTAATTGGACAGCTAAAAATATATATAGAAAAAATTAGCCGGGCATGGTGGCACATGCCTGTAGTCCCAGCTACTCGGGAGGCTGAGACAGTAGGATTTCTTGAGCCCAGGAGTTTGAGGTTGCTGTGAGCTAGGCTGACGCCATGGCACTCGCCCCAGGCAAGAGAGTGAGACTCTGTCTCAAAAAAAAAAAAAAAGAAAAAGAAAAACAATAAGGAAAGTTATCTTTGTCTTTAAAAATAATCTGGACATATTATAGCTCTTTGTGGTTTCTGAAATTCCATCAGTTACCTTTAACAGTATTTGAGCAACCATAATTTTTTGAAGTTAAAAATAAAACCATTTCATAATCCATGATTTATAGGAAATGCCACTATGACATACTATAATAAAAGTCCCATCCACACTTCTGAGTATTATTCACATGTAGATTTTCATCTTTATGCTGCTGTTACTCACAGTCAGTGAGAAATGTGTTTTGTTTGGATTTTTTCAGAGGTTATAAAAGATTTATACCCAGCATCCAGATTTTTGGACCAATGCCATCCATTGACAATACTTGTTCATTTGTACTGTGAAATTGAGACATTATCAACACTGTACAAGTACTCAGTGTATATATTTTAAAGTTTATTTTTCTCTGTGGGTGTTTTGCTTTTTGCTTTTAGTTTTCATTTTTCTTCTTTGGGAAACTCAAAGCAGATACTGTAAAGTAAAAGGTAGCTTTAGAAAAAGTCCAATTCTAGACAAGGACATTAAAGAGCGTATAGCTTAAGCTCTTTCTATAGTTCTTTGTGACAGAATGCATGATAGCCAATGGATCAGGAATGGCTGTTGTCACACTGTAGTACTTTGGCCCAGGCTTTCTATGTTGACAAATTTCCTTTTCTTCAGAAAGCAGTGTCATAATGCCTTCTATCAAAGGGAAATAATGGTATACAATGAAACACTACTTCTCCACTAAATTGTGGGTAATAATACTATCTGAAACACCTCTCATAAACTAGCTAGCAAAAATTAGGTATACATATGTATACTTGTATATATGTATTTTCTATTCTTAGTCTCATTTTTTTCTGTTCATAGACAAAAGAAATTTTTGCAAGTTTGCTGGAATTATCTATATTAGGCAATGTGATTTGAAATGTCATGCTGTCACTATCTGTGAAAGATCATTGCACGTAGGTGGATAACTGAAAGGTAGAGATTTTTTCAAATGCAGTAGCATCTATTCAAATTGAGTCACTAGGCTGGTTTGCTTCAAGGAACATAGGAAAGGAAAGAACAATCAGTTTCGGAATGTGTTTGCATTAAATATGTCAAGTGATTCAGTTTACCCCACGAGTGATAGTGTTTATGTAAAATAATGGGTGGTTAAATAAGTCAATCAGAGTTTACCCTCAAATTGACCTTTCATCAGCTGTTTCAACTATCCAGAACACATTCCCTGTTTGATTGTGGCTTTGAAAGTCCTCAAATAACACCAGTGAATACCACAGAGACCATCAGGCCATAGAATCTCAAGAGACAAATTGCCCATGTCTCATCTTCCATGTTGTGAGCATGACTTTTCAGGTCAATTCTGACTTGGAGATGGAAACTTTCAAAGAGATCTAAGTGACTTTAGAATTGCAACAACTTTAGGATCTCCTTGTTGCTGTCCTTATTCCTCCTGAGACTACTGGTCAACCAACTCTTTCTCTGGGACCACAGGGAGTGAAAGAAAGGAGTCATTATCCAAAGAGCTTACAGTCTGTGGGAAGTAGGGGGTTAAAGTGTGACATTCTGGAGACCCCTACAAAGTCTTTTCCAAGAATATAGTAATAATGGCAAGGAGTTCTAAGGACTTTGTAGACACAGTCATTTAAAGGATAGGAGGAACATATTCCATTTTACTGATATCATCCCTTTACGAGGTTTCTTGCCAAGGCCGTAGAGTAAGTAGGAAATTGCAGTTTGAACCTAGCCAGGCCCCAGACTGTGTGCTCTTAATCACCAGGGTATAAATGCCCAAGAGCGTAATTGTTGTGTTGCGATAATTATATATTTAGTTTTATAAGATAGGACTCTGATTTTGAAATGGTTTTGGTTATTCCTTGCTTTACAAGAAAATACTTATGAAGTGTGTCAAAGAAAAAAGTTATTCTGATACTTGTTAAAACAATAAGAAAGACTTTATTCAAGACTATTGCAATAGGGGTATTGGGACAAGACAGAGAGATGGGACTCAACTCCAAATACAGTAATGACAACCAAAAATTTATAGCCAAAGAGCTGGTAAAGGGGTCAGTGGATGAAAAATTACTAGGAGAAACATTATGAGTAAGGAGATTGTTGCCAAACTGACTTAACAGGGAGGCCAGAGTAATCAGATATTAACGGTGGTGGGGATTCTCTCTAAACTGACTTAGCAGGATTCTTGCTAAAACTGGACTCAGCAAGGACAGACACAGAAGCCCAAGGTCAAGGCCTAGTTGAGAAGGAGGCTCAGAGGAGTCTAACTCAAGTTTAGTCAAGAAATAGTCTTTGTCAAATTTTCCTCCAATCATTTTAATCTCTCCCTTAATATTGATACTCCAAAAGATGGGTAACCATTTTTATTCTACCTTGTGGGTAATAATTTTAAGGACTGAAGTCACTATCTCTAGCTCTCCATGATTCTCCTTCTCTTCAAAGATTTAAATTTCCAGAAAATGTCAGGGCAGTGATTATACTAATAAGTGCATATCTTACTTCTGCAATTATTAGGTGGAGGAGATGATGAGCATTAATAGCAATGCTTATGGAGACTGGAGTTTTCTGTACTTCATGGGTTTTAGGGAACCAAAGTGATTGCAATGAGGATAGATTTTTAAAAATTCCCTTGATAGAGGAAAACCTCACTAAGAACATTGAGGCTGCATATTAAGAATTAGACTTGGAATGCATCTGATTATAAATTCAATGGGACAGAGTGACATGAGTCCAAAAGAATGCTAGCATCCTCCCTGCTGGCCAAGAAAGGTATTACTCCTGGCTCAGAGATGAATACATTTTTAAAACTTTAAAAAAATAAAATAAACCTGAGGCTTCACTGGAAAAAAGAATAGAGCAAGAAAAGCAACACTGACCTGAAAATGTGGGAAAAATATACTTCAAAATATTTATCACAGAAATCAGAAAAAAATGAAAATATTTTGGTATCTTCAGTAAGGCACAAGAAATTATGTTCTAAATAAATGAATTCAAACCTATGAGCTAGTAACTAGGTGAGAAAGCAGGATGGCATGATAGCCAAAGGCAACAAGATGAAATAGTAAGTATGTCATTAATCTGAAAGGGACTGCAAGGGAACTAAAACTCCAGTGGTAAAAATGAAATCCACATTGAAAATGGTAAAATGCAAAATAGAAAAAAATAAAGACACATAAGGAGCCAAGGAGAAAAGAAAGGCAGAACCTTGGATCTCTTTCTTCTTTACCGTGGCTGTTGCCCTTGTCCCTCCCTCTCCTGCCCACTTCCACCACCACCATATTTCAAATATATTTCCCTTACCTCATTCGATTTCTCTTGCTCATTCTAAATCATCAAAGTACATAATAATACTTCGATTGTTCAAGAAAGTATTGTGCACATATGAATATATATGATTCTCATGAACAGAGCTCTATCTTTTACATAGGAGATACTTAAAACATTTATTAAGTTAGAAAAAATGTTGTTCATATGGCAAAATACCAATGTCCAAAACAACTATGGACATTGTTGTAATATATTTGAAATAGGTAGACTGAAAATCTAATAGAAATAATTTGATATAAACAAAAAGTTACACATATGTAATAGATATTAATCATCCTAGAAATGTAAAAATATTTAATAAGAAAGATTTAAAATTATCTATGATATGTCTATCTGATGGGCTATCATGAATTCATTTAAAATTAGTTGTTCAAAGACATACTGGTGATATATGAAAATATCATGTGAAAAGAGAACTGCAAATTGGAATACACATTTAAAAACTATGTAGAGAAGGAAATGTAAGCAGGAAATATATCCAAATATTAACAGAAATTATCTCTGAGTGATGAGAGTGCTATTTTGATACATATTTTAAATCATGCATTTGCAGGAAATTTTATTTCATATTTTATATGACATATTTCTATAACCATGTATTAATTGATAAATATGAACATTGTACAAACATTTTTCTAAGCAAAAGAGTTTGGATTTTGGTTCTGTTACCCACTAGCTTCCTGACTTGGATTTATTACTAAACCTACATAAGCATCTATCAGTCTCCTCATATTAAAAAGAGATATTATACACATTATTTAATGTGATAATTCATGTGATATGTTCCTAGCTGAATGTAATAATTAATCATTAATTATATATGTATGTGGGGGGGCAGGGAGAGAAGAGAGAGTGGCACTCATATGCTAACAAGCAAGATATTTTATTTGAAACTGTTTAAAAATCTCAGGGCATTATAACCTATGTCTGAGAGATCATTAGTACATTTCAGAGTTTTGATTTTAAACCATGATTTCTATATACATGCCTTTAAAATTTTACTATATAATTCTTGAACTCCCTATAGGAAGAAAAATAACTTGGCTACATATTCTCTTCCTCTTGAGGGCCGAGTAGTTTTTCGAACTGTCATTTTCACTGTCAACATTTACAATATTGTATCTACATAGAGAGCACTTTATACTGTCAAAACCACCTCACATACAGTATTTAATATATAATTTTTCAAAAAATTTTGGAAAGTGGAGAGAAATGAACATTTATACATTGTTGGTGGGACTGCAAATTAGTACAACTCCTGTGGAAAATAGTATGGAGATTTCTCAAAAAACTAAAAGTAGACCTACCATTAGATCCAGCAATCCCACTGCTGGCTACCTACCCAAAGGAGAATAAGTCATTTTATCAAAAAGACATCTGCACTTGAATGTTTATTGCAGCACAATTCACAATTGCAAAGATGTGGAATCAACCCAAGTGCCCAGCAATTCATGAGTGGATTAACAAAAGGTTGTATATGTATACCATGGAGTGCTACTCAGCTATAAAAATGGATGAATTAATGCCTTTTGCAGCAATTTGGAAGAAACTGGAGACTATTATCTGAAGTGAAGCATCTCAAGAATGGAAAAACAAACACCACATATGCTCTCTAATAAATTGGAACTAACCGAGGGTCACACAAGCACACAAAGTAAAAGTCATTGGAAATCAAGCAGGCGGAACGGGGAAGGATGTATGGGGCAAAAGTCCACCTAACAGGTACAATAAATGCTATTTGGATGACGGGCATATTTATAGCCCTGACTCAAGCCATGACAAAAACATCTGTACCCCCCTTAATATTTCCGGAAGGTTAGGGTGTAACGAAGATTTACTCTAGAAAAACTCTGTCCAATAGAAATATAATATGAACCATATATGTAATTTAAATAGTAAAAAGAAACAGGTGAAGTTAATTTTAATAACATATTATATTTAATCCAATATATGAAAACATTAGTGATATAAAACCTATTAATGACATTTTATGTTCTTTTTATTTTCATACTATCTTTACAATTCAGTGTATATTTTAGAGTTACAGCATATCTCAGTTTAGATATTACATTTGCATCAGAAATACATTTTCATCTATGCAAATTAAGTAAATTCTCTAACTTTTTATATTTTATGTTTTGTTTTTTTATTTCAGAATGTTTTGGTTACATGGATTACTTTTGTACTGTTTGAGATAAAGTTACAAGTGTGCCCATCTCCCAGATAGTGTACATTGTGCTGGTTAGGTATGATTTCACACTAACTCTTGAGTCACACAGTATTATTAATATTGAATTCAAAGTGGTATTTCATAAATTAGAAAGCAACTCTACATTTATACATAACAGCAAAGTGTTCTTCAAATTTTTCTTGTAGATTTTTGCAGCAAATTTACAAAATGATGCCAATTAAAATTAAAATCTTCTACATATTCATGTTAGAAAGCTTTTAAAATAATTTTGTTGATTAGAATTAAGGAAAGTTTTAATGTCAGCATAAATTCCTGTACCTGTCTAATAAGTCAAACGTAAGCTTCCCGTTTCTTTGGAATTTCAGAGTTAGCTTGTTCATATACAACGTGATAATAGTGAGAATACATAATTTTTTCAAAATTTTTTGGCCTTTGAATATTAAATATTTATCAAACATTCATTTACTTTCAAGAAAATCTTGTAAGACTCTTCTAGTACTTCACTAATGAGCACTGGCAAAGAATACAAGGTCATTAAATAAATCATTTTCTATTTCTTTTAATAGCTTCATAAACTGGAGATGGTTAATGCCGTTTGCACGCCGTGTGTACTGAACAAGTTTAACAAGTATATCTAAGACATTTTGCATAGCTTGCTTCAGAAATCTGGTATATATTTTGAATGTGAATCACATAGTGGAATGCAGCAATAAGGGAAAGAGTGTTTTGTTCTTAAATTTCATTAAGTAGCTGGAACACCATGATACAACTCATTTTTTTGTAACTTGCTAAAATTATACTTCGATAGCTGTAACAGATGAAAACATATCTACATCACGCGTTCAATATTTTATGCCACAAATTGACAATACATCTGTATAAATATAGAACTCCGATCTGCTCTGGACAGAGAGAACTTTAGAGGGTTGCAGAGACTGCTCAGGGAACAGCCGCAGATGCAGGATCGGCCTGGCCTCCGAAGCCTTGAATCACACTGTTCAGTGTCCCTTTGGCTGATGGTCAGCGCGCGTCAGGACAGGAGGGAACTTTTGGACCACTCCCCGAGGTTCCAGGGCGCCCCTAAAGACAGGGTATTGGAAGCCAAGATGAAGTGAACGGAAGCGAAATCGTGCGAATTGGGAGGGGCCGCAGCATCTTTGGAGCTCCGGCCCGTGGGCTTCCAGACCGCGTGACTTAGATCCTCAGGGCGAGGGGGCCGCCCCCTGCCTGTCTCCCTCTCTTCGCCACCGGCAGCGCTCGGCTGCGAGTCAAGCTAGGGACTTTGGCGGTTCTTCTCGGAATACGGGACCAACCTTGACCCGCTGCGCCTCAAGACCCGGGACCTGACCGCGCCGGCTGCGTCTTCCTCCCTCTGCAAGCTTGCCCCGCGCCGGCCAAGTTGGCCAGTCTGAAAGTTTCTCCCAGGCTTGGGGAAGAGGGTCCCAGCTCGGGCTATTCCGGGTATGGTCAAGCAGGAGGCATCGCCCACGTCTGGGGGTGTCACCAGATCCTGTCCTCCGCGATGATACCTATTTCCCGGCGGGGACTGGCCTTGGCGAAACTGAGACAAAGGGGCGCGTGGCGCGCGCGCTGACCCAACGCACGTGCACACACACACTGGCACACATTAACACAAACACACAAGGCGGGTGACGGGGAAGGGGTCAGGGAGGGAGCGAGAGCGCGCGAGCGAGCGCGCAGTGGAGCCACGAAGATTCGCTTTAGGAGAGTGATGTCCTACGGCTGGCACTGTCCAAAGGAGCACTTTGTAATACACAGTCAAGGGAGTTATTTATTAACAACAGCGTTGGGGGTTAAGAGTGCGGGACAGAGAAGTGAAGGAACTTTTTTTTCCCCTCTTAAATTCCTTGGTCCCCTTTTACATCTCAGGTTTGTATGCTGGAAATTAACCCTTTGTTTGGAGCTGAAACTTCTGGAGCGATTTTGACCATTATTTAAGAGAAAAGACAATCAGATATCATTAAGCATAGAGAGGGAAAACATTGTTATTTATCGTTAATGTTCAGTGTAAATGACAGTGAAGGTCGTGGGTTTCACAGTAAAAATGTCAGTTTAGACAATGTGTGTGATTATTTCACAATGAAGGCTCTCCAATTTGAAAATAATTGTTCATTTGAAAATCTACTGAACCAAATAAAATGTAAGGTTTGCATTCAGCTTTTTGGGTGAGCGACAAGGAAGTGTACCTAAGGGATATTGTATGCCTTAAGAAAGTAAACTGTCTTTCATTTTAGTTACTTTAAATTTTATCCCTAGTGCCATAGGGGGCGCGCGAAGACCGTCCAATGAGTCTCATACTGGTAAATCCAGAATAATACTGTATGCTGGGTTTTCAGATGACTAGATAAACGTTCGATTATTCCAATACTATTTCGCTTTAAATTACCTGTCAGCCATAACTTAATAAGTTGACTCTACTAAAAAAAAGCATCCCTAAGTGCTTTGGTTTAACACAATATGGTCAAAAGGCTTAAAATACAGTGTTTCTAAAGTCAGGCCACTTGGGTTGCATGTATTGCCTAACTATATGAGCAATGGAATCCCGAATGCAAAATTAATCTCAAAATGAATTTAGCCTGAATTTTGTCAACGAGTTACTCTAAGGAATATGAGTGCAGGGGAATCTATCTATCAATCAAAAATTTGGTACTACATTTACATGACATTGGTAGAAAACAGGTAGTCCTTAAAGCCCTTCTTGTATCTCATGGAATATTTATACAGGTCATGATAAAACACTACCTTTAACGCATCTTATTTAAAGATCTGGCCGGGTGTGGTGGTTCACGCCTGTAATCCTAGCACTCTGGGAGGCC
>RJWJ010005808.1:0-65858 GCA_004363605.1 Indri indri
GAACTCCTGGGATTACCTCCAAACTGCACAGACAACATCCTATCAAAGGTTTTGGGAACTGAGCTCAAGGTAGGTTCCACTCATTCCCAGATTGGCTGCCGGATGGCAAAATGTGGCGCTGACCTGAATATCCCTGAAGGTGCTTTGACAACTGAATTGACACTGGAATAAGAACCCACAGAAAACAAGTTGGAACTCTTGGCCTGAACCTAACCTGGCCGAATTGTCTAGTTAGAAAATAAAAATGAACATTCTTTTTAGGATTTAAATAAAACACAGAGTCTCATAACATAATATTGAAAATATCCACAATTCAATCCCAAATTACCTAACCTACACAGAACCAGGAAAATCATAAGGGGAAATACAATTATAAAATGTCACAGATATTGGGGTATCAGACAAAGGCTGTAAGTCAGCTACTATAAACACGCTCTACCCAGCTAACAAATGACAAAACCAAGACCTGAACTTAGTTCATGCCCTTACATGCTATACCTGTTATCTTCTTTATTCCCAGTTTGAGATATACCATCTGTGAAGTACAGATTCAGTGTCAAAAAATTAAGCATGAAGCTAAAGTATGAACTATGTGCTCAAGAGAATAAGGCTGAGCAACTAAGGGAAATACATTTGTCACAGCCACACAGGCTCCGTCATAAGTACTTTTTGGTATAGAGATTTTATATTGTTCTCTCAGTTAATGGGATATTGCAAACTAAAAGAGAAGTTACTTACAGATTTACTAGTTAATAAAAGTAGAGTATACAAACTTATTTGAAATTGTATGGTTTGCTCAATATGAGTCATAGAAGTTATGTTTTCCTATTGTTTTCTCTTAAAGAAGGGACTGGCAGCCCCTGTGTCAAATCTAGCTAGTAGCTCATTTTTATGCAGTATGAGAGCTAAGAATTTTTTTTTTACATATTTAAATAATCTTCAGGAGAAAGATGAAAAGAAGAAGCCATCATAAAGACTGTAGGTGGCCCACAAGCCCTAAGGTATTTGATATCTGGCCCTTTCCGGAAAATATTTGCCAACCTCTGGCCTAAAGAAATGGAAACATTTTAATAGGAACCATTTCGTATGCTTCTCTATTTCTTTCTAGTGTTGTGAATTCATATCACAAGGGATAGGAATTCATATCACAAGGGAGCACTTAATAAGGACCTCACCCATAGTGGACTTCAAACAAAGAGTGTATAAAGTAGTAAGTGGATAAATAATTGCCTATCTGCTCTAAGAATAGTAAATAAGTCAGCTTCTTATTTTACTATTGTGGTAGATAATATTGTCAAACAAATATTCACCACGTCCTCACTTATACCTGGCCCTCACTCATTGGGCCAGGTACAATTCCATGCCCCAATGATGCTAAGCTTTGACATGTGACTTGCTTTGGCCAATGGAATGTGAGCAGGTGTGACATATGCTACATCTTATCAGAAGCTGTTGGAGGTATTGCAAGTTTCCATTAGTTGCCTTTAACATCAGCCTTCTTTCATCACAACAGTATGCTGTAGCAGTGGTTGACCTTTCCACCTGGGGCCTGGAATAAGAAAACACAAAAAAACGAACCAAGCACATAAGGCCAACCAACCAGATGGAGCCATGCTCAGCCAGCTGAAGCTGACCCACAGCACTTACATAACGTGAGTAAGAACTAAATATTGTAAGCCTTTGAGATTTTATGGTTGTTCCTCACTGAAAGAAAAGTTGATTGATTTAATTCTATAAAACAAAAGATTCAGGAGGATCCAATGGATCAGGTCTTAGTGTATATGAATCATTGCACATCATAAGGAATTCTTAGGTATGTGGACTTTTTTCCTATAATACGGAGAGTAGCAATGCATAAAGCTCATATTTACGAGATGATTTCCATATTTTTAGTTTATCTTATACTGTGTAGTAGTGTGATGGTTTATAACATGATGCCTTTTCATGCTCATCAAGCACTATTTTATTCACTAATGAAGGGCAAAAGTGATTGATATAGGTTGTTACTGGAATAAAAGGCACCTTGTGCTCAAGAAATTTAATGGATTACGGTGACAACTTTGTTCTCTCTTAAAAATGAATCATATCGAAATCAGAGTAACTTCACTTTAGAGGTTAGTATCTTTATTATCAATTTAACTTTGTAGAGATATGATGAAAAATTAAATAGAACAAAAACTGAGAAAAAATAATACAGAAAAGATTCATAATTTATAATGAAGTGTACCAAGTGTGCTTTTATCTCAGTAAAGATGAATGTGAAGTTAAGAAATTTGCAATCAAAAATAGTTCATCCTGTAAAAATAAAAATATACAGGACAATACTGATTAGAAGAGAAAATAAAAATCTCCAAAAATTGTTCAAGTAGCTTATTTGAAGTCACAAAATGTGACAAAAATAACATAAAGTAAAATGTTCGATTCAGGGCTCCAGAAATCGCCATCGTGCTGGTAATTGACAGCCGTTGTTTTGCCTGCCCAGCACTCATTCCCCTCCCCCTTCTTTTTTATTTCAGCATATTATGGGGGTACAGACGTTTAGGATATGTATGTTGCCCTTGCCCTCCTGTGCCCCCCAAGACCGAGTTTCTAGCATGTCCATCACTCCGATGGTGTGCATTGCACTCTTTGTGTGCATATACCCATCCCCTCCTCCCCCCTCCCCCTTGCCCGACATCCAATAGATGTTATTCTTATATGTGCACTTACGTGTTGATCAGTTAATACTAATTTGATGGTGAGTACATGTGGTGCTTGTTTTTCCATTCTTGGGATACTTCACTTAGTAGAATGTGTTCTAGCTCTATCCAGGAGTATACAAGAGGTGCTATATCACCATTGTTTCTTAAAGCTGAATAGTACTCCATGGTATACAAATACCACATTTTATTAATCCACTCCTGTATTGATGGACACTTGGGTTGTTTCCATATCTTTGCAATTGTGAATTGTGCTGCTATAAACATTCAGGTGCAGGTGTCTTTCTTATAGAGTATCATGTGCTCTTTAGGGGAAGATGCCCAGTAATGGGATTGCTGGATCGAATGGCAATTCTACTTGTATCTCTTTAAGGTATCTCCATATTGCTTTCCACAGAGGTTGTACTAGTTTGCAGTCCCACCAGCAGTGTATGAGTGTTCCTATCTCTCCGCATCCACGCCAAAATTTACTGTTTGGGGAATTTTTGATAGAGGCCAGTGTCACTGGAGAGAAGTGATATCTCATTGTGGTTTTGATTTGCATTTCCCTGATGATTAGAGATGTTGAGCATTTTTTTCATATGTATTTTGGCCATTCTTCTGTCTTCTTTTGAAAAGTTTCTGTTCATGTCCTTTGCCCACTTTTCAATAGGGTCATTTGAGTTTTTCTTGTTGATTTTCCCGAGTTCTAAGTAGATTCTAGTTATCAACTCTTTATCAGATTTGTAGCATGGAAAAATTTTCTCCCATTCTGTAGGTTGTCTGTTTGCTCTTGTGACAGTTTCTTTGGCTGTGCAGAGTCTTTCTAATTTGATCATGTCCCATTTATTTATTTTGGTTGTTGCTGTGATTGCCTTTGGAGTCTTTGCCTAGGCCAATGTCTAGAAGAGTACTTCCAACATTTTCCTCTAGAATTCTAATAGTTTCACTCCTCAGGTTTAAATCTGTTACCCAGCGTGAGTTGATTTTTGTAAGAGGTGAAAGGTGTGGATCCAGATTCAGTCTTCTACATGTGGCTATCCAGTTTTCCCAGCACCATTTGTTGAATAAGGGTTCTTTTCCCCAGTGTATGTTTTTGTCTGCTTTGTCAAAGATTAGGTGGCCATATAAGGATGATTTTATATCTGGGTTCTCAGTTCTGTTCCACTGGTCAATGGCTCTATTTTTGCGCCAGTACCAACCTGTTTTGATTACTACAGCCTTATAATAAAGTTTGAAGTCTGGTAAGTTGATACCTCCCATTTTGTTTTTATTGCCTAGAATTGTTTTTGCCATGCGGGGTCTTCTCTGGTTCCGTACGAAGCGTAAAATTACTTTTTCTACATCTGTGAAGAATGATGTTGGTATTTTAATAGGGATCGCGTTGAATCTGTAGATCACTTGGGTAGTATAGACATTTTAACAATGCCATTCTGCTGACCCACGAGCATGGTATGGTTTTCCACCTGTTTACGTCCTCTGCTATTTCCTTCCTCAATGTTTCATAGTTCTCCCTGTAGAGGTCTTTTACCTCCTTAGTTAAATATATTGCTAGGTACTTTATTTTCTTTGTTGGTATTGTGAAGGGAATTGAGTCTTTGATTAGGTTCTCGATATGACTGCTATTGGCGTGTATGAAAGCCTCTGATTTGTGTGCATTGATTTTATATCCTGAGACTTTACTGAATTCATTTATCAATTCCAGGAGCCTCTTGGTTGAATCCATGTGGTTTTCTAGATATAATATCATGTCATCAGCAAACAGTGAGAGTTTGATCTCTTCTGTTCCCATTCATATGTCTTTAATTCCACTCTCTTGTCTGATTGCTGTGGTCAGGACTTCCAGCACTATGTTGAATAGAAGTGGAGACAGTGGCCACCTTGTCTGGTTCCAGTTCTAAGTGGGAATGCTTTCAATTTTTCCCCATTCGGTATGATGTTGGCTGCGGGTTTGTCATAAATGGCTTGCATCATTTTTATGGAAGCCCCATCTATGCCTATTTTGTTAAGTGTTCTTATCATAAAAGGGTGTTGAATTTTGTGAAATGCTTTTTCTGTGTCTATTGAGAGAATCATACGGTTTTTGTTTTTGCTTCTGTTTATGTGGTGAATTACGCTTATAGATTTGCATATGTTGAACCATCCCTACAACTCTGGAATGAAGCCCACTTGGTCATGATGGATTATTTTCTTAATAAGCACCTGGATTCGGTTAGCTAGAATTTTGTTGAGAATTTTTGCATCTATATTCATAAGGGATATTGGTCTGTAGTTTTCCTTTTTTGTTGCATCCTTTCCTGGTTTTGGGATTAGGGTTATGTTGGCTTCATACAATGTGTTGGGGAGGAATCCATCCTTCTCGATGCTGTGGAATAATTTCTGCAGGATAGACACCAGTTCTTCTTTGTAGGTGTGGTAAAATTCAGGTGTGAAACCATCTAGTCTAGGACTTTTCTTTTTTGGAATGTTTTTTTATTGCCGTTTCAATTTCAGTCTTTGATATTGGTCTGTTCAGTAATTCTATTTCTTCCTGGTTGAGCCTAGGGAGGCTGTGTGTTTCTAAAAAATTTGTCCATTTCCTGCACATTTTCCAGTTTTTGTGCATAAAGGTTTTTGTAATATTCATAAATTATATCTTGAATCTCCATGGCATCAGTTGTAACTTCTCCTTTTTTGTTCCTGATGGAGCTTACAGGGATATTTCTTTTCTGTTTTTCCTTAGTTTAGCCAAAGATGTGTCGATTTTGTTTATTTTTTCAACGAACCAACTTTTCATTTTATTAATCTTCCATATAGTTTCCCTGTTGTCAATTTCATTTAGTTCTGATTTGATCTTATTTATTTCCCTTCTTCTGCTGGTTTGGGGTCAGTCTGTTTTTCTTTTTCCAGTTCTTTGGGTCAATTCGTTAGATTGTCTGTTTGTAATCTTTTTGACTTTTAGATATAGGCATTTATGGAAATAAACTTTCTTCTCAGGAATGCTTTGGCTGTGTCCCACAGATTTTGATAACTTGTGTCACCTTTGTCTTCTAGTTCAAAGAATCTTTTGATTTCCTTCTTTACTTCCACATTTATGAAGGAATCGCTCAGCAGAAAGTTGTTAAATTTCCATGACTTTGTGTAGAGATGAGAGTTTCTGTTGGGGTCGATTTCTGTTTTTCTTCCACTGTGATCTGAGAAGATGCATGGTATGATTTCTATTTTTTTAAATTTTTTGAGACATGCTTTGTGTCCTACAATATGGTCAATCTTAGAGAATGTCCCATGAGCTCATGAGAAGAACGTATATTCAGTGGTTTTTGGGTAGAATGTCCTGTAAATGTCAGTCAAGCCCATTTGTTCTAGAGTTCTGTTTGAGTCCATTATTTCTTTGTTAATTTTCTGTTCGGAAGATCTGTCCTGTGCTGTCAGTGTGGTGTTGAAGTCTCTGACTATTATGGTGTTGCTGTCTGTTGATTTGTTTAGATCGAGTAGAGTTTGCTTTATGAATCTGGGTGCATCTAAGTTAGGTTCATAAATATTTAGAATTGTTATGTCTTCTTGTTGAACTATACCTTTCAGCATTATACAGTGACCCTCTTTGTCTTTCATTACTTTGTTGATTTAAAAACCAAGCTGTCTGAGATCAAAACTGCCACACCAGCCTTCTTTTGGCTTCCATTTGCTTGAAATATTGATTTCCACCCCCTTACTTTGAGTCTAAATGCATCCTTGCAGGTTAGATGTGTTTCCTGGAGACAGCAGATTCTTGGCTTGTTTTTTTTATCCATTCAGCCAGTCTATGTCTCTTGAGAGGGGAGTTCAAACCATTCACATTTATTGAGAGAACCAATAAATGGGGTGAATTCCTGTTCATTCTGTTGGGTTGCATTTTCTTGCCTTGTTTTCTCTCTTGAGCCACTGTGGAATCTAGCCTTTGATCTTTAACTTTTGAGTGGATTCACATTCAAGAGTGTTTATTGTGCTCATCCTTGCATAATTCTGTTTTGAGTACTTCTTGGAGAGCTGGTCTCGTCTTGATGAATTCCCTCAGTCTTTGCTTATCTGAGAATGTCTTTATTTCTCCTTCATATATGAAACTTAGTTTAGCAGGGTACAAGATTCTAGGCTGGGCATTTTTCTGTTTCAGAAGAGTGAGAATGGGGCCCCAGTCTCTTCTTGCTTGTCGGGTTTCAGTTGAGAAATCTGGAGTTATTCTGATGTGTTTTCCTTTGTGTGTTACCTGTTTCTTTCACCTTGCAGCTCTTACAAGGGCCTCTTTAGTGGCTATTTTGGTCCATCTGATGACTGCATGACGTGGCGTCTTCCTATTTGCATTGAATCTCCCTGGGGTCCGTTGAGCTTCTTGTACCCGTATATCTAGATTTTTAGGAAGGCCTGGGAAATTCTCCTCTATTAATTCTTCGAATAGCTTATCCAGCCCTTGAGTGTTTTCTTCTTCACCTTCAGGAACCCCTATCACCCTCAGGTTCGATTTTTTCACATAATCCCACATTTGTTGTAGGCTTATTTCTTTTCTCTTAATTTTCTGCTTGATCTCTGTGACTGACTCATTGAATTGGAAGGAGTTGTCTTCAATCTCTGAGATTCTTTCTTCTGTTTGATCTCCCCTGTTCTTGAGGCTTTCCATGGTGTTTTTTTAGTTCCCTGAATAAGTCCTTCAATTCCAGGAGATTGGTTTGATTTTTCTTTAATATTTCAATTTCTTTAGTGAATTTTTCTTCAAAGTCCTGGATTCTTTTTGTGGTTTCTTTGTGGTGGTTATCCATTTTTTCTTGCATATCATTCAGTTTTCTTACAATCCATGTTTTAAATTCTTATTCTGTCATTTTAGTGTTCTGAGTTTGGTTAATGTCCATTGCTGGGGAGCTGTTGTTCCTCTTTTGGGGTGTGCTTTCCATTTGAGTCTTCATACTTCTAGAGTTCTTTTGCTGGTTCCTTCCCATCTGGATCAGTTGTTCCTTCTTGCCTTTAGTTTTCATTTGGATAATGACATGCCCTCTTTGGTCTCTGAGCCAGTAGGTGGTGTTTGTGGGTGAGATTCGACCACACCCTTTATGATGAGTCAGTAGCTGCAGTAAAAGGGTGTGCAGGATGACCTCCCTGTCAGTAGGTGGCACTTGCAGGGAGGAGCGAGCTGCAGTGCTGTTTTTGGGTCCTGTAGTCAGCTCTTGTTCCTCTAGAGAGGCCTTCTTTGCCTCGGGTGGTGGGTGGGGCCCTGGGACTTAAAGGTGTGGCCTTATTCTCCACCTCAGTGGGGGCAGGACAGAGAGTGAGTCTGGGCGGGGCTGGGTTGGGTAAGCCTGCCCTCAGGCTCCACAACTGCTGTTAGCAGGGGTCAAATGTCTGTTCTTTGCTTCTATGCAAAGCTGCCGGGGGGAGGGGCTGAAATGTCTCCACTCTGCTGAAAGTCTGGGCTTGGGTTTGGGGCCATTCGAGACCCACTCTCTGGAGCAGGTCTCACTCCCCTCCACCCTTCACCTCTCCGTGGCCTCTCCCAGGCCTCTGCCAGCAAGCGGGACCTCAGGCCGATGGATTTCCCCTGGCTGTGACATGGGCCGGGATGTTCCCTACCCAGAATTGCAGCCTGAGCTAGGTGCACAGCCCTCTTTTGTGGGCAGGGTTGCCCCTCTAGCACACTGATCTGCCCCTGAAGGCACACACTCCTCAGTAGGCTCTTTCACAGATCTCCCTCTGTGCCCCAGGCCAGTGCGATCATGACCTGGGTGTATGGGGTCTGGTCTACATGTCTGTCCCCTGGGCCCTGGAGGTCATTCCCTGACCCTGCCAGGGGGAGGGGTACTGTTCTTCAATCACCTACAGGGTGCCCAAGCTGGATCTATTTCACTCTACCTTGGGATTTTCCTCGCTCTCCTGGAATCTCCAGGCAAGCAGCACCCGGGAGGCCTGGTGGTAGGGAGCTTGCTGTTTGAGTACCCCTCAGTCTTCTGTAGGGCTCTGAAAGGGAAGGTCCCATTCCTTGGAGATGCCTCTGTGTGATGGCTAAATTGTCTCTCTGGGCACCGACGGGTAGGGAAGGGGAAGGAGAGAATGGAGTAATATGGTGTCTGCCGACAGGCTTGGGTCTGGGTGCGGGGAGGTGCCCTAAGGGAGCTGGGAGCCCAGCGCTGTGTCTGCAAGAGGCCACTGCTCACTGGCAGCAGCTGTCTCTGGGCTGGTGTTGGCAGGTCTCGCCAACCGCTCAGGAGCCCACCAGCAGTCCAAGATGCAAGGGAGGGGAAAGTTATCTGCAGCACCTGCCCTTCTCGCTGGTCTCCAAACCTCTTCAGGACCTTTCTTCTTCCAGTTCTCCTCTGCAGTGTCTTCCCGTGGAGTCTCCTGTAGTTTCAGGCACCCTTCCTTCTGACCCTCACCTGATTTATGTTTCTCTGCTAGTTTATTTTTTTCTCTTTCTTCTAAAATTTGTCTTTTTTACAGAGACACTCTGACTGGCAGCTTTTCTCATCCAACATCTTGGCTCCTCCCATTCCCCCTTTTTAATGGTAAGCGAATTCTAATTTTGTTTTGGGATACATCCTCTCCTTTTTCTGTTCAAGTAGCCTAGATGCTACAATGTCATTCCTCTTTTAGATTTGGTCAATGTTAGCCCAGTAACTCACATGTCCCTGGCTGTAGGCATTTCTTTAAGATTGATATCTAATCCAAGAGAGGACAATCAGAGCAGATAGGAATCTGTTTGAGGAGTAAGAGAAACCTCCAACTATTAAAGATGATAGTAGTAAAACTGGGGTGGCCACATACATCTGGTTAGCAGGAATGGAGAGCCAGCCTGAGAAGGCCATCCTCACAAAGGAAAGGAAAACTCAGAGAAGGCAAGGGCAAGACGGAGTGTTGGTGATGTCATATGACTCCCCCACCCCCAACATCCAGTCATGTCTACTTTTTGACCTTGTTTTACTCTTGCAACTTCAAGCCCTGAAAGATACTTGCTTCTGGGGAAGGTTGAAGCATTTGGAGATGAATATTTTACAATCAGACTTTCCTTAACATCTGTATTTTAATAAACCCATTAAGACCGTATTTCAGAAGTGACTTAATTCTAGTGATGCCTCTCAATTTAAGGTTTTTTTAAATTTTATTTTAGAATATTATGGGGTACAAACGTTTTGGTTACATAAATTGCTTTGTACCATTTGAGTCAAAGTTATAAGGGTGCCCATCACCCAGATAATGTGCATTGTACCCGTTAGATGTGAATTTACCCATCCCTTTCTCCCATCCCCATCTGCTTGATTTCCGATGAGTGTTATTTCTATATGTGCACATAAGTGTTGATGGATTAGTTCCAATTTGATGGTGAGTACATGCGGTGTTTGTTTTTCCATTCTTGTGATACTTCACTTAGAATAGTCTCCAGTTCCATCTAGGTTAATACAAGAGGTATTAGTATACTATGGAGTATTGCTCAGCCATAAAAAAATGGTGAACTAATACCCCAATTTAAGTTTTTAACTTTGCAACCATATCTTCTACAGAGGTTCCAGCAAATGACTAGAGGTGAGAGTGGAATACATATGTATTAGGACCGTATTTGAAAAATCTCCTTTGGATATACATTCATCAAATAACTAATCTCTGTTTAATTAATTAATTAATTAATTTTTAAATTTCAGAATATTATGGGGGTACTAACATTTCAGTTACATATAATGCCTGTGCCTCGCTCAAGCCAGAGCTACAAGCATGCCCATCCCCTATACAGTGCACTCTGCACCCATTGGTTGTGAGTTTACCCATCCCTACCACCCCCTCCCACCTGCCTGGCACCTGATGAATATTGTTTCAGGTGAGCACCTAAGTGTTGCTCAATTAGTGCCAATTTAAGGTGAGTACATGTGGTGCTTGTTTTCCATTCTTGTTTATTTTTTAATTTAAAAATCAGGCTATATTATGAAGATTGCAAAAACTTTTTCTCTTTTTATAAATTTTTATTTTGGGGAAAAGGTTCAAAAATACAAAAAAGTTGGAGGAGTTTTACAGTAGGCACCTACGCAACCTGTACCTAGATAGATTTATAAATTAACATTTTTTCCAAAATTGTTTTCTTTCTCTAAATACATATACATTCTTTTATTTTGCTGAATGATTTAAAATAACTTTCAGGCATTTCATAATTTCTCCAATAAATATATCATTGTGAATCTCCTAAGAATAAGAACATTTTTCTATATAACCACTACACCAATGTCACATCCAAGAAAATTAACACTAATTTAATAATATCACCTAATTTACTGTCCATATTCAAAATTCCCTAATTGTTCTGTAAATGTCCTCTAAAATCTTTTGGTAAAACTCGAGGATATGATTGTGGTTTGCAAATTGTATTTGGTTATATCTCTATAGTTTCTTTTAAGGTTGAACTGTCTCCTTTTTTTTTCATTATATTCTTGTTTTTTATTATTGTTTCCGCATAAGTAGATTCAGGTCAATAATTTTGGCAAGAATAGTAGACAGGTGTGTATATTTCTTGTTTATCACATTAAGAAGAGCATTATATCAAGTTGTCTTACCATCGATAACATAACGTTTGGTTGCCAAACTTTAGTAATTAAAGTAATTAATTTTTAGTAATTAATAAGTTATATCTTGTATTATATCTTGAAAAGGGAGGAATATTGTTTTCCAACAATTCTTCACATGATAGTTTCAGTATGTGTTGATAATGCTTGCCTGACTCAACTATTGCTTTCAAGGTTGAAAATGGTTTATTTTTCTAAGTCTATCATTCTTTCTACATTTATTAGCTGTCATTCATCTGTAAAGAAGAGCTTATCTCCATCCTTCCATCCCTTCCATCTTCTTTGTAACCACCCATTTAATTAACTGTTTTCATTATTTTCTTTCTGTCCTTCCCATGAGTGATATTTTACATGCTATGTATCATATATTCAAATATAATAAGAAAACATTTATTTGTACATACACACACACATTTCTTCTATACTTATTTGCAAAGGTATTCTATGTATGCTCTTTTTGAGCCTTCTTTTTGCACTTAATAATGTGTCCTGAGAATACTCCATGAAAGTTCATAGCTAATTATCTTTTCATTTTATGGTTGGATAGTACTCCACTCCACTGTGTGGCTATTCCATAAATTATTTAATCTGTCTTCTATACATGGGCCTTTATATTTTATCCAACATTTGCTATTTGAAATAATGCTGCACTGCATAGCTTATTGTAAATACTGTTTTGTATTTGCAAATATGTATATGCACAGTAAAGTCTTAGAAGTGGGGTTTCTAGATGAAAGTCTAAATGTACATGCACTTTTGTTAGATATTGCCACATCGTGTTCCATAGGGGTTTTACCTTCACATGTTTCTGCCAACTCTTATGAGTGTCTGATTTCCCAAAGCCTTGCCCGTAGGATGTGTTTTCAGGGTTCTGATTTTCTGCCTATCTGGTAGGTAATAAATAGAATATTGGTGTAGTTTTAATTTGCATTCCTATTGTCATTAGTAAATTAGAATGTCTTTTCATATATTTAAGGACCATTTTTATATCTTTTCTGTGAACTGTTTGTTCCTATCTTTTCATCATTTTCCCATGTTATTTTTCCTTTATATTTAAGAAGTTTTAAAATTAAAAATATTAGCATTTTTTCTGTGATGTTAATTGCAAATATCTTTGCCTTTTAATTTTTCTCAGTTTTATCATGCATTTAAAAACTTTTAATGAAGAATTTATGAATATTTTCTTTTATATGGCTGCAAGATACTGAGTGATAAGTAGTAATGTTTCCACTCATGTTATAAAGAAAGCCATGCATGTTCTTATTTAGATTGTTGATCCAAATACTGTGTTTTCAGGCATATGTTATCAAAAATGGATCCATTTTTTCTTTTAAAAATAGCTATCCAGTTTTTCTAACACTATGCTGTAGTAAGACTATGTTTATTCCAGTAGTCTAAGATACCATATATAACATTCACTAAATTTTTATTTGTATTTGGGTCTTTTTTGGACTTCCTGTATTGTTTTGTTGGTCTCTTCATGAATCTGTACCATGTTGTTTTGATTACAAGGACTTTACAGTATGAGTTTTTAAAATAGACTTTATTTTTAGAGCAGCTTTATGTACAGAGCAAAATTAAACAGAAGATACAGAGATTTCCCATATATTCCCCACCCCAAGATAAGTATAGTCTCTCCCATTATTGACATCTTCCTCAGAGTGGTACATTTGTTATAACTAATGAATCTGCATTGGCACATTATAATCATCCAAAGTCCGTAGTTTATAGTAAGTTTCATTCTTGCTGTTGTACCTTCTACGGATTTGGAAAAATTTATGATGACATCCTTAAAGTATCATATAGAGTAGTTTCACTGCCCTAAAAATCCTCTATGCTCTGCCTATTCAACCTTCAACCTTCCCTCCCCCTAATCCCTGACAACTACTAATCTTTTTGCTGTGTCCATAGTTTTGCCTTTTCTAGAATGTCATATAGTTAGAAACAGTTTGTAGCCTTATCAGATTGACTTCTTTATCTTAGTAATATTCATTTAAGTCTCTTCCATATCTTCTTATGGCTTGATAGCTCATGTTTTTAAATCTCTAAATAATATTCCATTGTCTATATGTTTCATATTTTATTTATCCATTCACCTACTAAAGGACATCTTTGATGCTTCCAAGTTCATAAAAATAAATAATTGTGTATATTTTAATATCTGGCAGTACTGCCTAATTGCTCTTCTTTTTAAATATTTGCCTAAATATTATTTTATATTATTTTATCTAGATGAAATATAGAATCAATATGTCTAGTATTGTTGGCATTTTTATTGGGATCACATTTGATTTATATATCATCTTAGAAGCAGCATCTTTATAATGTTGAAATATTTTATCCATAAATAAGGAACAACTTTCAATTGTTCAAGTATATTTTGGTCTTAAATAGTGGTTCAGATCTTTCCTTTTATAGGTTTGAATGTTTTTATTTAAGTTATAAGTTCATTTTTAACCTGTTACATTTATTGGCTTTTAAAATTATATATCCTGATTATTTTTGTTTATATGAGGATTATGGATTTTTGTATGTTAATTCAGAAGTTTTATTATTATTCTTCAGTTATTGCAATCCCTATAATACTCCCTTTGTTAAAAAATGGTTTGATTCTGTTATTAATTTCCATCTTTTTTTCTAAAATGAACTCAGTTTTTCCATTGGTATTTCTTTCTTAAGTCCATCACATACTGCATACCAACTCCAAATTCTCATAGATCAAGATCACTAATTGCATAATAAGAAAAACATATTCATTCTTAATATTGTGCATGATAACTAAATTTATGTGTATTCAATTCTATTATTTCAATAAGCCATTTATAAAGTTATACATATATATCTCTGAGAAAATGGTGACCTCAAAGTATAATAAAGTTGCACTTAAAATGCACACATCATTCCTTTCATAATCACATGGTAAAAGATATAAGCTTAAATAAAAAATTAATGTTCTGTTGAAAAAATTCACACATTTCTAAAAAAATACTGTCCTCAGACTGCAATCCTATGAACATTCAGTGTTTTGTGCATGCGTGGATAGAGCAGGTAGGAAGCATGTGGGATGATGTGCATGGTGCTGGAAAGAGAATCTGTGTCCATATATCTGTCCCCCAACCTCCACCAACTCCCATCCTAAAAATCAGATTTGGAAATATTAATGTGTCCAGTTATCTCCATCAAACACACACACATGACATGCATCATTAGGCAGGATGAGCTTTTCAGATTAGTCTGTTCACAGCTTTGGTCCTGGAGAAATGAAGTATAGGGCACACCATTTTCAGGTGGGATCATTGTGGCATATGCTGGATGCCACGTTGCAGCCCAGGAGATAGTGGGCTGTGGCCTTAGTAAGGTAAATAAAAATAAACGTTTATTTTTAAGAAATTTATCTTGGTACAAATCTTCAAGACACGTAAGTCATTTTGGTTGTCGAGATGCTGTTCTGTAACTTTTTCAGTATGTGTGAGTTCTGGAGGAAAAAAAGAATAAAAATGTGCGTTCTAAATAGGACACACTGTCTCAGCAAGAGGGCATTGAAATTACTTCGGACCTCTCGTATGGGTCTCTGTCATAAGGCTTGGTGTGTACCTCTTGGGAAAGAAATCATCTTTAAATGGAGAGCAGCCACATAAATTATTTTCAAGAACTGACCCATTATTAAGGGACAGGTGTACAAAAGGTGAGTATCTGGGCTCAAATCATTTGCCCTTTCTGTGAATGCTCTCTAACATCACAGGCAGTCACCAGTTGTCATATCAGAATTAATATGTATGGTAGACCACATTTCCCAATATATGAACCAAAAACTTAGAGAAAGCTGGACTGGAGTCTTTGCCCAAACAGACTACTTTGCCTTTAATAGGAATTTGCCCATTATAAGCAATGCCATCTTTGTGCTTATGAAATCCAGAGTCAATTTTTCTTGCAAAGTAATACAATAAGGGCAGTGTTAAATATAGCACACTTTCTGCCACCTGGTTAACCTCAATCTCATTCATTAATTTCTTCAGTAAGTATAATGGAGAAATACCAGTATTTTTCAAACATTGTGTTCAGCACTGGCGGTACAGTGGTACAGAAATAGACACAGTCTTTACTTTTATGGTATTACCAACCTAATGAGGTAGACAAGCATTGAAGAAATAATTATACCAATGAGTAAACACTTACAAAAATATAAGAGTTATTCAGTAAAATGACAGGTATCATGAGCATTTATAACATGGCTACTGGATTAACTTAATGCTTTATGAAGATGTGATGTGACATTAAAATTGAGACTTCAGTAATGAACAGGAAGTCACCAGGTTTATTGCAGGTAAAGAGAATGCATGAGCAAAGGTTCTGAAGTAGGAATGAGTGAGGGACTTATATTTTGAAAGGCCTGGAACATAATGATCATCAAGGGGGAAAAGTAGAGTGAGATTTACTTGGAGATGCAGTCAGAAGTCATGTTATGAAGAATAAAGATAACCAGATGAAAATTCTATTCTAATTTCAATGTTAAGTACTAATAGGTTTTAAGCCACTCTTGTGGCTTAACAAACATTAAAATAAGCTGTAACATGTTAAAAGCATAAAGAAATCCTGATTTGTATTCCTGGAGGTAGATATGAAAGCATACATCATCCTCAGCAGGAGACGGTTTAGAATGCAGAAGAAACAAAAGAGGATATCACAGATGTATATACTTGTCCAAAAGGCATAGAACATATATTTTGCTATGAGAATCAGCAGCACTAGGCACTTGGTGCTGTGATCTGTGGTTTATGGGCCCCACTGTCAATACTTAGACACTAGCTGGTTGTCACTGTGGCCTAGCAGGAAGTCCTGAGTCAAATAGCAAGTAATATTGCTTCATGAATACCGTGAGATAGTCTTACCTGGGAACTACCAGAAATATTGGGAGAAATCTGAAGTATTTTCACATTCTGATATTTTGTAATGTGGGTGTATATGGAGTAGGGAAATAACTATTTTTCACTCTTGATTTAAGTCACTTAATTTTGGGCCAGTGTGTATTGGAGTAGGTAGGAGGATATACGAGATTTATTAATCTATCAGTGTTTTTCTTAACCATAAATTTCTGAGACAGTAATTTCCACTGCAAAAATAACTGTCTGAAATAACACCCTAAAAGACCTACCTGTGGCTTTCTAACACTCAGGAAATTGTTTCATTATACTAGAAGAGAAAGTGGGAATGATGGTGTATGGAAATATCCTTGAATTAACACTAATGTAGAAAAAATTCTTGCACAAATAAAAAATTTAACTACTCTTAGTAATAAGTTATTTCCAACATGTTACACTTATCACAAAATACCTAGGCTCTCGGGATGGTGTTGTGAGAGAATTATTAAAGGAATCTTTAATTCCTGTAGAAAATTTGTAACCTATGATCTAAATGGCAAGAAAGTCATAAGAACGTTAATATTGGGGATTTAGCCAAGAGTGACTCAAGTCATTTCCCAAACAATTAAAAGAGCAGAGTGGAGAGAAAGAGATTATTTTACTTCTTTTATTAATGCATTTGATTTTCCTCATTCTTCATAAAGCATATTAAAAATGGAAGACAAAAGAGGATTTGTAGTCATATACTAAATGCAATATAGTGGTGTAATTGCTCTTAACAGTGATATTTGGGTTTCTCTAACACTATCTCAATGAATAGGAGGCATTTTGTTAGCATTCAAGTTTTAAATGTAAGTGACTATCTGAAATTTGGTTTCAGTTAAAGGAATCTAATTATACTCATAAGATCTATCTTTACAAAATTAATACTATAACTTTTTCTGTAAAACTATTAACCTAAGTTTATTGTATGTTTTATAGCACTTTCTCCAAGACACACTTTTATTCTAAAGGTATGTATACATATATCAATACCTGAACAGTCATTAGTGTACTTTAAGCAATTTTCAGAGTAAATGGAATCAAAGAAAAATCCATCACCTTCATTAGCACTTATTATTAAAGCTATTTTTAATGATGAAACCAAACTTGTTTTTACACTATCAATACTTTTTCTAATCTTTAAGATCTCATACAATAAAATAGCTTATCTAAATTCCTTTCTCCCCTACTGATTGACTGATCACTTGCTTATATCACAGTTGTATTAAAAACTTGAATGGGGAGAAATACTATATACTGTGTCAATCATTATAAGGATGGACTACATAGATTTTGGAAATTCCTAAATGACCTCAATCTTTAAAATGTGCTAACTTTGTCCTTAACCTCTGACTAACTTTCACAGGCTGGATTTTGCATTAAAGAACTCAGATACTTTTGTTTCTCTGTTCAAGCCATAGGCTGTTCTAATTTTCCTGGAATTCTACTGCATGCATAAACTTCTACATCCTCGAAGACACAAACCGGCTGCGTCGCACTGCATGAGTAGCTCCTTCCCATCTCTCCCAGAGAGCACACAAGCTGTAGTGCACACATCAACTTATGGGGATAGATGAGAAAACCCTTTCAGTTCCATCCCATCTGACATGCCATCCCCAGTCCTCTGCCCTTACCCTGTGCCACTGCTGCTTATACTTTACTTTCCAATTTATAAAATTCCTCAGGTCATAGAGCAGCCACTACTTGTTAAACCTGTTCTCAAGTTTTGTTTGCACATTCTTAGATACTCTTTCAATTACCAAAGGTAAAGGAACTTAATTCCTTTTATTAGCGGTTACCATATTGTTTCTTTCTTTAATTCTTTGTTCACGAGAAAGTAATTTTCTTTCCTTCTCAATCAGTCTTCTGAAGCTCTATTTTTAGTCTTCTGAGTCCTTCATCCTGTCCATGAACATTTTATGTTTTGGCTTATGATAAACTGATGAGTCAGAAAGACAGGATAACATTTGGTGACAACTGTACATGCAAGAACTCACTGAGTGAATGGGATTTTGATTATATAGCCATATACAATCCACAAGTGTGAGTCCTCCTTAACACTTTCCCTTTCTGGGACAACTATATAGTCCTTTTGTAAAGAATGTGAAGATTCTGAGATCAATGGAAAGATTTAAGTATTATTGATACATTATATTGGGGACTTAGAGACTAAATTAACCCGAGTCATAGGTGATAGTATCAGAAATGCCAACATTATTTTATTGTCCAATTATGATAAGAGTTGTTATGCAATAGGAAATACCTAAGTTTGCCACAAAATTCCTGTTACAGCAAAGGCCTGTGTCTTTTGCCCTGAAAGATGATTCAGAAGTTCTAGAACTCGATGGGCCAGGCCAGACTGACTTACATCCTTTCAGTTTGAGAAGAACCAAACACAGTAAGACTTAGGGTTGCAGAATATGCCTTTTAAAAAATGTAACTAGTCACAGGAATTCTTTTGAGGAAAAACAAACTGGTTTCTTTCAAGTTAATTAAAAAATACAGAGAAGTAAGGAAGAAATTATCCTTAACTCAGAAACAATGACAACGTTCCCGGTATTGTTCATCTAAGAAGAACAATACCTGTTCTTCCAGGTATTGGAAGGTATTGCCTCCAGGAAGCTTCCACCTTTTCCTTCCTAAATCACCTTCAAGAAAAGATACATTCTTCCTCTGATTTTCAGAATTCCAAATACTGATGGAACCACGATTTTAAGTGGGTAGGATTATTGTGCTCAAGGGGCAGTACCCAAGTGTGGCTCTCTGTTGCTCCTTCTGCATTCCATGTGGTGAGTCTACCTAGCTAAGGCCTGTCACCAGCAAGGACTGCAGACCAAAGCCCTCCTCTTTTGTTACACCTCTATCACACCCTCATCCAAGGGGGAAATTTTTCAAGAACTTTCCATACACATAAGTCATCTATATTTCTCTACTTTCCTTGAAGTAAGCCTCAGTATAATGGGTCTATGATTTAAAATGAGCTAAGGGGTAAATAAAAAACCTTGCTTGATGCTTACCCATGAGCCATCCCCCAACCTTGATTTTTATGGTAGAAGTCTACATTGAAGTTTCTAACACTTGGGTAGTTTTTCAACGTGCTTTGATTTTTATTCAACAACTTTTCCTTGGAAATACCTTCATTAGATCCTTGCATCGGGGTGGGAGGAGGGGAAGCAGGCTGGTGGCTGAAGGTGACTGACAAAGTAAGATTTAGGGGTAATTTAATTGAGGCCATAAAGCCATCTTTTACCATTAGAAATATTACCTTTAATTGCTTACATATTGTATCCAATAATGAGGAATATCAGTTTGAAGACCAAGTCAAGATTCCTGTAAGGAAAAGAGGAACTCTCATACAAGTCAAGCAGAATCTGCTTTCACATGCTTCGGAAGAAAGGAGTGAAGAAAAATGAGATACAAAATAATTATGAAAAATGCGGAGACTAAGCCATTTTGAAACCATAATTTCCTAGAAGATAATGCCAAAAATTACATTGTTGTTAAATAGAAAAATCATTAACATATTGTCAAATGCTCCTAAAATATGATTAATTTTAATGACAATAACCAATTTTGAATATTAATTTTAGTTTATTTTTAAACAGAAAAAGGTTAAGCATCATGAGTCCCTGAAGTTTTAGACTAATCTCCTATAATTTACTTATATAAATTTGAACATTGAGCACTGAAATATCTTTCTGTCATCAAACAATGCTTGATTTGTATTTGGAGCACTGCTCTTTCTAATGAAATAATATGGATTAATGTATCACAGAAGAATCTTTAATGTGAATTGATAAAATGTCTGGTACATGTTTGTTGTTAAAATATTTTCACATTACGTTTTTCTCTATTCGTTAAATACCTATTTTCTATATACAATAAGAATGCTTTCTATGTATATTATAATTTTGTTAACTTTATGGACACACACAATGTCATTTGTACCTAAAACCAGGTATGAAGACCAGAGAACATTTGAGGAGTTGATATTTGATAAACAGGTTCTTAAAGGTAAAAAAGAAAGAAAAACCAACTTCAAACACTGTCGGCAATATGAAAGATAAGATCTAATCTCAAATTTCCATGGTTTCAGGTTTGAATGTAATGAGTTTGTCAAAACCAAAACAAACAAACAGAAAAAAACTCAAGCTAGAACAAAAAATTTAGGTGACAGCTGTTACTGGTTTGTGTTAGCCTATCTTGATCATACGGTGCCTTAGAATTTGCACCGGGTTAGTATTCTTTGTGTATACTTGCTGGCATAGCATATGCTCACCAGGTTGCATGGGATATACTTTACATTTTTATTTGAATCTTACAATAATCCTGTCAGTAAGGAAATAAAAGGAAATGGAAAATATCCATTCTGGCTCACTGTCTTACATCTGTGGGAATAATAAATGTCAACATAGAAACTGCTAATATTGCTTGAGGACTTACCGTACAGAAAGAAATTCATATCAATTTTCTCTTTTAACCTTATCATGGTTCTATAAATTTAGATACTTTTATTTCACATGAAAAACTTAAGGTTTTAGGCTATGAGAGGTTACAGGGCCCCTCTGGGGCCACACATGTAGTAAGCACTGGAGCCAGAATTTTGATCCACGCATTTGTCTCCAAGACTTTACGCTTAATCATCACAAATCCCACCCCTCCACCACTTCTGCGCCATTGTCATAAAATGTTTTCATAATAGTCAGAATCCAATGTGAGTCTGAACTCTTGTTGCCTCAATTTTTAACCAAATTTATCTGGCTGTTGACATCTTAAGGGAAGAACTGAGTCCCCAAAGTAGTAATAGTGCTAGCTTTTAGCACTGAAAAAATGTTTACATTTCTGTAAATTTATTTAAATTTTCTCTTAATAAACATATTAAAATACCCCGACTGGATCTCTGGTCAAATTAATTCTTAACTTGACATTCCTTTCAGTGACCTAAAGCAGTCGAAGATTTTTAACACCATATGCTCAATTGTTTCTGGGTTTCTCTCAAAATCCACAGCAGAACAATGAGTATTGATTGCCATCCACTTGTCTCTTTTCAAACCACAGCTTTATCTTTTTGCACGTGTGAAGCTTTACCACATTAGGCCTTTTGCCAACATTTAGCATCAATGCCTATTTGCAACCGATTTGAAGTTCCAATCCATTCAACTCCTTTGCAGAATATATGTCCTAGTAATATAATATTTTGATAAAGTTATTAATTTCCATGATTTTCTCAATGCATCCATCACCTAATTTCAATTTAGTTTTTTTAGTTCTGAATTACTTTTAAAAGGCACTTTTAGAAGCAAAGAAAGATATAACTTAGAACTATTTGCTATTGTCAAATTACACACTCATATGTAAGGTTATCACGCAATGAAAGCACAATGAAACACAATAAAAATAAATTTATTATGACTTTGAATATTTAAATTTTATTGTTTTGAATTTCAATTCTTGGTCCATGATGACATGATATTGCAAACTTAGAAAATATTTGGTGTTTGTTAGTTTATTCTTTCTAAAAGGAAAATATATCGTTTATATTAAATCTCAAAGTAAACTTGATTCCAAGAAAATTTTGCAGGAGTAAATTCTGCTTATTTACTAAAGATTGCTAAAGTCATTTCCATGCTATTTAATATTTACAGTGACCTTATCTGCCTTCTTTCAATTGAAAACTAGGAGTTAATTCGATTTTATAAGGTGTTTTGATGTATGGATTATAGTGAAAAAATACATTAAAAAAGAAACCATTTTTGTAAGGCATTGTAATTTAAAGTTGTAAAAAACATGTACTATGAGTTATTTGAGGATTTGTCATGAGAAAAGTTGAAGATATCACTATATGCCTATTAGAATGGCTAAATTAAAAAACAATACTAAGAATATCAGTATACTGATGTGGATAGAAAGCACTTGGAACTCTCATGCATTGCTAGTAGGAATACAAAATGGTCCAGCCATTTGGAAAGTATTTTCTTATAAAGTTAAACATACGCTTACTTCATGACCCAGTAATCCCACCCTTGGGTATTTAGAGTAATGAAAACTTACATCTACATGAAAACCTATATATGAATATTTATAGCAGCTTAATTTATAATCACCAAAAACCTCTAAACCCAAATGCTCTCCAATAAATAGGTGAATAGAAGAGAGATCATGCTTTTCTGAATAAATGCTGTTCTAATACAAGCATATATTATGTTCACTTTAAAATGTACATTTTGAGGAATTGGAAGTTTAAGAATGAGTAGAGGTAAAGACATGATAGGACTATAAAACTAGTACTCATAATCGTTCTGTATCTTTAGAATTTCTACTGTTTTCCCATAGAAGAGCTCTGTTTCTTGGAAAATAGTGGAGTGCCTGAGTCTTTAGCCATTGTCCTCCGGGTATCACAATATGGGCATTGGATGAGTCATGCATATATAAAAGAAAGACACAAATTTCTCTCCATATTAATGGTACAAGACAGTATTATGGAATAAATGATAGAGATGGGCCTTTTTGGTGATCTATGTGAGCAGAGTAGCTCATGGAATATTGAATGAGGTCACAAATGATCTCTCACTCATGACAAAGACATCAATAAGGATTATTTATATAAGATGACAACCATCAGGATTTATAGCTATCTTTGATAATACCAAAAAAGGTTTGGGAACAAAAGGTGCTTCAGGTGACTTCCTTGGAACACAGGAAGTAACCAGATCATAAACTAAGAAACTAGGGACCTACGCGGAGTTGGGAATCTTCATGAGAAAAATAAAGTGCTAAAAATTTTAGACTCCTGGTTTACTTCTTCAAAGACAGTATGATCAACATGAAAGTTCTAAATTTTTCATTTTTATTTTATATATTTATATTATGTATTTCTCATAAGAACCTCAAAGGAAGTTCACCTTTTCATATACTCATTGGTTTTATATATTAACAATAAAAATGTTTTAAAATCTATTTATACTCTACTCATTAAAGATCTTTTGTTTTCATTGAGTACTTCAGTATGAATATTTGAGGAAATAAATGGAAATTCACTAACGGTAATATGAAATAGCCCTATTATCTGGAAATAACAAATGCTTTATTTTACTTTCACTTTGAAACAGATGCTAGAAAATTCCATCTAATGTCTGTTTTAGAAATCTGTTCATAGGCGATTTTGCATTTTTTAAAACCATGTGGCATTGTCTGTAAATCTAGTTATTTTGGGTAAAAAATATGGAGAATAATTAGCATAAATTTAATATTCATATTTAAGCCTGTACAAATACAAATTGCATGTGTTTAGAGATTTATTCATAAATTTTCAGATTAGGTGCTAACTATATTGGTAAAAACGTTTCTTACAGAAAAAATATGTTCTTAGAATTGAATATTTGATCTTACAGAGTACATTACACAGGATACAATGTGAATGGTGTCTCCATCCCTGAGCTCAGCAGTAAAATTGGAAATTAGTGAAAGGGAGTGAGAAACTAAAATATAAACTAATTCAATATGTTTAGAAATTAAAAATCCTTAAATACACCTATTTAAAATAAAAATTTTGGAAAGACTAAAAGTTATTTACATCATTCAACATATAAATTTAGGAAAGATAAACAAAAATACTTAAAAGAAGTAAATAATAATAAAAAGGAAAATTAATAAAATACAGCAATAAACAAAAATAAGAAAGGTCTTTGAAAAACTGATCAAATAAAGTTTTGGCTAATTGAGCAAAAATAATAAAAATAATGAAACTAAGAAAAAATGCACAGATAATAGCTTGTATTTCACATGTATTGTCTCATTTAATCTGCAACAACAATATGTGGAGTAGAGAGATTTACTATTCCAAATTTATAGTCTCTCAAGGCCATACAATAGCCAAGGTCCCACAATGAGCCAGAAATTGAGTTTGTGGAGTTGGTCTCTAGTGCCCTTTTGCTTAACCTTGATGCTAATAATACTAAATAAACAGTATTTGCTTCCTGAAATTTTTATAAGACAGTTATAAAAAAGAATTCATGCCAATAAATTTGAAAATTGGGCTCTTGTGGTTAGTGAATGTGTCATGTCTGATTCTGACTTTCATGAGGAGATGATTTTCTACGAACTTCAGTTTTCTCCCTTTCCACTTCATTCACTTTATCTCGACAAGCAGGAATGATTTGGTTGATAAAATTGGGCAGATTAAATGCTACATGGTTGGCTTAGTCCCTCCCAATTCCTCAGGGGAACTGGCCTACCAGGAGAGCATGCATTCCTGACCCATCTCAGCAGGTGGGGATAGAGGTCTGCCCCTGCATCCATCAGGGTAAGCTTGAGTGGATATGTTGACCTCACTGGATTTCACTATCAGAAAGCACACTGTTGGTGTGCTCCTCAGACTAATCTTCAAAATCATCTTCATCAACAATAAAGATGATAGTTACTTTCCTTCTGCCTTTATCATTTGTTCTACCTTTCAATTTCTTAAGAACACAAGTGGGTGAGATAGGAAAGAGCAATGCTCTGGCTTAGCCTCCTCAAATATCAATATCTAGTTCATGCGGAGACAGCAGGAAGTGGAATTTTGCAGAGGAAAGATATACTGCAGAGATGAGGTTACTGGCAGTCAGGACACAGGGCTTTAAGCACTGGGGACATCACTCTAGCATAGGCCTTTGACCTTGGCAGTTGGCCACAGCCTGTGTTGTACTGTGTGACTGCTTTACCAGGAGTGTGGGTGGATTTAACTTCAAGCGTTAGGTCTTATAGAATTTTCACCCTTGGTCACTGAAGCTTACAGAGGATGGTCAGTAAGAATAAGGAACCAGGCATGCATACCTCTTTCCTGATATCTCTCCTTTTTCTAAATGAGCTAAACAAACACAATTCTAGATGTGTGTTTTGCTCCTTCCTGTTGTGATATCAGAAGAGACTGCCCCTGAAAGACAAGACTATGTTTCCATCACCTCCTGTGATTAGCAGATACATATTTTATTCTGGCATCCAGGATTAGAAAGTTTTATACCTGCAGTTATAAGCTGCATCTTTTAACCTAAGTTTTATCAATAAAAGTGATATTTTGATCTCTTATTTATTCATTTACATATTTGATTTCTCAATTTATTCAGGACTCAGGTTTGAAAGAAAGCTGATATGTATTGGTCACTTTGAACTAAAAATCCAATGTATAAGCTGAACTTTTGAGATATGAGCAAAAGTGGACTTGAGATTACATTAAAATATATGGAAACTGAAGCTTCTTGCATGGCCAGGACAGGGGACTTCAGGCTTTGGTGATATCTTCCTAAAAGTAGGACATGTGGAATTTTGATCCTGCTGAGGCTCTGCAGTATATGGCAGTTTTGCTGGATTTATACACCAGGGTCATCATCAAAGCGCAGGCTGTGTTGTCAGTAGGCACTGTAGATTGGCTGCTCCAAATCCTTTCTTTATTTTATTTTTTTCTGAACTGTCTTTCAGGTCTAATTCAAATATTTTGTCCATAGGTTCAAGTGTCATTTTTTACCACAAGACATTAAGGTGGTTTTAGATTCGTTAATTATAAAAATTTTGAACATTTCAGAAATCTAACATATAGCTTTACCCATAAAAGAAGGATATATTATATTCTGGCAGTCAGGATTAGAGGAAAGAGGCCCCTTACCGTGAAGCAAGTACATGATTTATCAACACATTTCAATGATCACAAACACTAAGGTTAAAGAAATAATTAATAGGGCTTGTACATGAAATGTTCTGTCTCATCAAGCTTACCCAAGAAATTAAGGAAAACCTGGAGAGGGTTTGAGAAACATGCTTACCAACAGAATAGGTGCAGTAGAAGAATGAAAACAAAATAAAGGAAGGTAGACTGATTAAATTAGGAAAAGACAGATTTTTAAAAATAATAACCTGGTAAAATAAAATTGGTAAAATAAAATTTTGAAGGACAAGCTAGTCTGACACAAAAAGGAAAATGGTGTCTACCCAGGTTTGATTTTGCTAAATAAATTTTCAGTAGAGTGTTTATTAGTTCAGAGATAGTCTTTGGTGCCCGATAAAATCTGAAGGAAAGAGCTGCAGACACAGAATGGGCTGGGGTGACTCTCTCAGAGGGTTATGACAAGTCCCTAGTAAGAGTGATATAGAAACTATCATTTAGAAATTAGGATAGTGAAATTTAAAAATATATAATATAAGAAGAAAAGTTGTAGAAGATCAGAATAAAGTACTCAGAAAATTACTGTATGCATTTCAAGGTGTCCTAGATATTTGGGGAGGACTACCATTATTTGAGTTTATTCTGAAATAATTTATAATTTTCTGAAAGAAAATACAAAACGAATCATATTAAAGGGAACCTGGGGTACAATAACAGGGCAAAATCTTACTGGGTGATATGTTGGTTTGATGAGAATGCAACAACTGAGTGGATTTATTCATTATTCAATTAAGTAAAGTGTAAATGGACAATATTTTTTTGGACAGTGGATGCTTTTGCCTGGCCCAGAGCTCAATGACTTTTTATTTCTTCCTTTTAGAGCATCAATAAGATAAAATCTAGAGATACATTAAGAAGTAAATATCTGGATGGGACAGCAAAGGAGAAAAATAGAAAGAGCTTATATCCAGCAAACAGTACTTATAACTATTAATATTAGTGTTAAGACAAGAAAACAAGTAGATTAAATGGCCAACAGGTATATGAAAATAGGATAGTTATTATCAAACAAGATAAGAGACAAGTACTGGCAAAGATGTAGACATAAGGGAACACTTGCACACTGTTGGTGGGACTATAAATTAATGCTACCATTGTGGAAAACAGTACAGTGGTTCCCCCAAGAATTAAAAATGGAATTTCCATATGAACCTCTAACAATTCCATTTCTGACTATATATCCAAAAGAAGTAAAATCAATATGTCAAAGTAATAACTGCACTCCTATATTCATTGCAACGTTATTCACAATACCCAAGATATGGAATCAACCTAAGTGTCCATCAATGGGTAAATGGATAAAGAAAATGTGGTACATATACACAATATTATTCAGACTTAAAAACGAAAAAAATCCTGTCATTTGCAATAATATAGATGAATCTGGAGGACGTTATACTAAGTGAAATAAGCTGGACACAAAAAGAAAAACACTGCATGATGTCACTTACATGTGGAATCTAAAAAAGTCAAACTCATAGAAGCAGAGAATAGAATAGTGGTTGAAGGACAGGGGTGGGATTGGGGATTAAAGAGATGTTGGAGAAAGGATACAAAATTTCAGTTTTGAGGAATAAATTCAGGAGATCTATTGTACAACATGGTGAATATAATTAATAACAATATATTGTATTTTTAAAAATTGCTAAAACAGAAGATTTTAAGTGTTCTCACCACAATAAAATGATAAGTATGTGAGGTACTTACTATACATAATTAACATATCTGTATGTTAATTAGCTCAATTTAGCCATTCCACAATGTATACCTATTGCAAAACACCATACTGTATACCATAAATATAAACCTCTATTTTCAATTAAAAAGCAAATAAAATAATTTTTAAATTAAATAATTTTTTAAAAAAATAAGCAGATTAAAGTGTAAGAATATCAGTTAACACTTTTACTAGAGGTATATCTCAATACTACAGAAAAAGATACAGCAAAAATGCAAAGGCTGGGGGATATTTGAAAGCTGAGGGAAGCCAGTATCAACAGGAACACAAAAAGTGGTGTTGGTCCTCAAACGCTCTTAGAGCACTGGTTTCAAAAGCATCAAATGCTGTTTTATTTCAGAAATCTGCTAAAAGTGACTATCCCAATGAAACATGTAGGGATGAGAGAAAAACCATCATCCAAAAGGATGAGCACAGCAAGATGTATTATCAACAGAGGAATGAAAACACCTTTGTAACTAGCTAGATGCCAACTAGTCAGCAAGAGTTTTAACACTCTCTTAAACTCTACTCTTTGTAATGTATAATGAATAGAAAAGAAAGACATCTCAAGAAAGACCTGGTGACAGGAGATGCCAATAATGCAAATTTCTAAACATCGTGGGAAGTAGGTGATGACTCAATTACCGAAGACAGGATACATAGGTTGATTTTCCTGTGGATTGAGTTAATAAGCCACTTGTTGTATTTCTCCCAATTTAAGTTTATATATCAATGAGTAGACCATGGAAACTTACATTGACTCTGGAAACCTACTGAGGCTGAAACTCAGGTCAAACTCCTTTGACACCACTGAGTTAATGCTATCACCTTTGGCAACACTAAGCGCTGGTTTCTGGGAATATAATTTGGTTCAAGTAATAACTTTAAGAACATATACTAATTCTTTTCTAAATGCAGACAGTGGTTTCAATGCTGTGATAATCTTGTGTGCTGTATATACTGTTTGGACTCTACAAAAGTGAAGCTTATAAGAAATTTGATATTGAACTAATTCTCCTCATCAAGATGGCAATAAATCTCACCCATTCCCATGAAAGATAGCCCAGACTGCATGCGGCCTCTCAATTAACTTCAGCTCCATCCAAGCACTAAGAGCCCCTTTGGCTAAGACTGAGAAGGATAATCAATTGTGAGGATTTACAGATTTCTTTTTTAATATTCAAAGGGCAAGTGAATTTGATTTTGGATTTTAATGATATTGGACTTAGTCTACAAGAAATTTTAGTTTTTTGGTTTTTCCAACAAACCCTTGTATTGGAGGAGGTAGGATTGTATTAAATTTTTTTTGTGCTTTTGTTGTTGACACTTTATTACTAGAATGTCTTTATATTGTTACTTGATTTCACTGAAAAATCATAATTAGATACATTGAAAAACATGACTGCACTTAGTTTGGAATCAGAAATAGATTCAGTAATAAATTTGCAGCTTTTGGTGCAAAGTAATGTTTAAGTTAACTTAAGTAATGAACCCATTTCAGAGACCCATGTCATACTACTCTGAATGTATATTCTGTACCGTTCACTGGTGGTTTCATGCAGATCCACAAAGCTCAGAAGAATTTTGAGAGGTTAGCTTCATGAAGATGGATGGTAAAACTGCTGTTATACAAAGTGTGGGTTTCCAACCTTAAGGGAATGGCCATGTCCCAGGTTGCCTATAGACTTACTGGCTTACGCAAAAAAAGTTAGGGAAAGTATTCTAAGGGTCTAGCATTATTAGGGGAGTTCAAAAGTAATATTTCAGATTAGAACTGTAATAAATCAAAGGTCCTTGCTGAAATATTTGAGAATAGCCACTAAAGAAATATTACAAGAGAATATATGTATGACTAACAAGTAAATAGAAATATGTATATAAATGCAAGGAACAAAAATACAATAGCTTTAAATGAATAAAAACATTGACAATACAATAAAATAAATTATATGAGAAATAATATCACATGTAAAAGGATTAAATACTACAAGCAAAATACTATCAAACTATATAAACAAAAAATATTGTGCTGCTTACTATAGACACACATTTTATATAAGAAGGCAGAAATCTTGAAAATGAAAAGAAAGATGGAAAAAGATATACTATGCACACAATAACTGAATAAAATTAATGTCACTATATTAATATCGCACTAAGCTTTAAAGCAAGATGAATAAATAGAGATAGAGGGGGACTTTTGTAATGATAATGGAGTCTCACTAACCTATCTGCAAAATAGGCAAAGCGCAAATTGATGTAAATGAAAGAAAAAAGCACGTTTATAATTACATTGGGAGGCCTTAACTTATCTCTCTCATGAGACAATAAAGAAGCAGACAAAAAAATTTAGTAAGTATATAAAAGATCTGAAAAATACAATGAACACATTTTTGACCTAATTAATATTTATAGAAAATGCATTAAACCACTGCCAAATACACATTTTTTCAAATATTTATGGAAATTAACCAAAATGATCATATGCTGGGCAATAATTATAGCCCTCAATAAATATCAAAAAATTGAAATCATTTAGAGAATACACTCTTCTAACAGCAGAATTAAGCTACATTAAATGATGAAAGGACCTAGAAAATCTTCAACTGCCTAGATATTAAACAAAGCATTTTTAAATAATCCACAGCTCAATGATAAAATTAAAATGAAAATTGTATGCATTTTAATCTGTATAAAATTGAAAACATGACTTCTAAACTAATAGGGCATAGCTCTCAAGGAATTATCTTTAAATATTGAACACTTCTCACAAAGAAAAACTCTAGCACAAAAGTCTTTTCTAATCTTTTGCCAAATTTGCAAAGAAGAAATAACATCAATCTTTCACAAACTATTGTAGAGAAAAGAGAGAAGAGGAAACATTTACCAATTCTTTCTACAAGGCCAGCATAACCTTGATTCTAAAATGTAGTAAGAATATCACAAGGATAAAAAGCATATATATGTGGGTGATATATAGAGATAGACATGTAGAGAAATAAAAATATTTCTATGTTTATATATCGACATAAGTACAATAGAATATGTATTCGTGGGACTCAATCTATACAGTGTTACTAAAACAAATCAGAAAAATATTCAATTATATTTTAATAAAATCCTACCATCACTCCCCCACAAAACCATAAATCAACCCCCAACATATAAGACAACATTTCAAATCCAGTTAAATATATACTCAAATGAACATTTGAGCTTTGAGACAAACATTTGAGTATAGAAAAGAAATCTTGCTGGTGGGAGGGGGAGGAGGGGACAGGTATATTCAGACCTAATGGGTGCGGTGCACACCGTCTGGGGGAAGGACACGCTTGAAGCTCTGACTCGGGTGGGGCAAAGGCAATATATGTCACCTAAACATTTGTACCCCCATAATAGGCTGAAATAAGAAAAACTTTTAAAAAATCTTGGATCAGAACATTTAAAACTAAAAAAAAGAAATAAAGAAGAAGAAAAAGGAGTTAATTGATCTCATGAAATAAGTGGAATCAAAGGCAAAATTATCTCAGGAACAAAAATAGATTGCAAATTGCTTAAGGCAGAATAGACTTACATGAAAACTTAATAAAGACCATTGGAGAATGGCAGGATAATCTCCAAGAGGACGAAAATGAAATTTAAAAAAAAGAGGAAAAATAGAAAATGGGTTTGAGAGAAAGTGGTAGAAATGGAACACAAGAAAAAAAGAAACATTGTTAATATAATCAGTGTCTCTGAAGAAGATAAAGAAAACAATAGAACAGAACTAATATTCAAACTATAACCTTAGAAATATTTCTAGAAATAAGAGGAAACTTGAATACACGTGTTTAAAGGAGGGTCTATTAGACACCTAGGAAAATTAGCCAAAATAACAACTTAAAGACCAATTCTAGTAAAAGTATTAGATGGAAAAATGAAGAAAACAAAACTCTTAAGCCCACCAGGAGAAACAAACAAATAATTTCAAGAGCAAAATAATTAGCCTTTTACAAAATTTTTCAAAAATCAAAATGTAAGCAAGGCAACTATGGAGTAGCATTTTCGTAAAACTCAAATAAGGTATAAACCACAGATTATATTCAGCCAAGCTGTCTTTCAAGTATTAAGGTTATAGGAATCAGTTTCAGGCATACAAAAACTGAGTTCTGCATCCATAAACTCTTCTTGAGGCACCTCCTAGAGCATAAATCTGAAAGCCTTTTTAAAATTAAGTTTTATTATAGCACAGCCATGAATATTCATTTATAGGTTGTCTATGACTGCTTTTGAGCTACAATGACTGTATTAGTCAGGGTTTTCCAGAGAAACAGAACCAAGGGGAGATTATATGTATATAATCTTATTATTTATTATAAAAATTGGCTTACGTGATTATGGAAGCTGAGAAGACCCATGGTATGCTGCTTGCAGACTGGAGAACCAGGAAAGCTGGTAGCATAATTCAATCTGAGTTCAAATGCTTGAGAACCAAGCTTTTGATATTATCTGCCTCCTGGTATGTAGCTCTGGGAAAGAACACAATAATAATTTTGTGCTGTTTATGCCAAAAATTCACAATCTAATCATGAGAAAATATCAGACAAACCCAAATTTAGGAATATTCTGTAAAATAACTTGTGAGTACTCTTCAAAAGTGGCATGAAAGGTTATGAAAGGCAAAGAATGACCAAGGAATTGTTACAGATTGTAGGAGACTAAGGAGACATGACAGCTACATGCTATTTGCTGTCCTGGATTGATCATTTTGTTAAATCCAAATACATTATATAGATTAATGATGTTATGGACCAAATGTATATTTTCCGCAGAATTCATATGTCAAAGCCCTCGCCCCCAGTGTGGCTGTATTTGGAGTAAGAAGATAATTAAGGTTAGATGAGGTCATAAGTGTAGGTCCCTGGTCAATAGGATTAATGTTCTTATAAGAAGAGACGTCAGGGAGCTTGCTCTCTGTGAAAATGCACTGAGGAAAGACCATGTGAGAGGAGGCAGCCATCTAAAACTCAAACTCAGACACCAATGGTGCTGACACCTTGATCTGGGACTTCCCAGGCCTCCAGATTGGGATAAAATAAATGTTTGTAGTTTAAGTCACCCAGACTGGGGTATTTTGTGATAGCAGCTTGAGCAGACTAATACAAATAGTTATGAATAATATTATATGAATGTATTTTATCAATTATAACCAAAAAATAACATTTAAGCATGAGTACTATTTTAGTAAATTTTTGTCCTCTTTCAGGGTATATTTTAAATACTTGACCCAATAAAATCTATATATGGAGCAATCATTTCCTTCCATAGAATTCTCCCTGATGCATCCACCCCAGATGATGAGGCAAGGGACTGAAAACCAGGAGATTAATTACAAGTCTGTATAGAGAAAGATTAGATCTTCACACTCTTCTGTCCAGAAGTCAGTGTACTGTCAGCGTGGCTTCTATCCATGTGAGAACGGAAGTAAACTCTCAGAAGAATTTAAAATTCCCCAGAAGAAAATCTACCATCACCTGTCTGGTCATGGGGTTGCAAGGATTTGATCAGTAATCTCCAGGTTCTTGCCTTTCAACCTGTGTGCAAAACTGTATCAAGGGAATGATGCTGAGAATAACACCATAAAGTAGAGGGAGTTAGGAGGGCTTAGGGTCCTTGATCAATATCTTACCAATATCTTATCAATATCAATATCTTACCACATCTTACCAAAGTGAATAAATATTTTGTCCTTCCTTCCTTCCTCCCTCCCTCCCTCCCTCCCTTCCTTCCTTCCTTCCTTCCTTCCTTCCTTCCTTCCTTCCTTCCTTCCTTCCTTCCTTCCTTCCTTCCTTCCTTCCTTCCTTTTCTCTCTCTTTCTCTTTGTTTTTGGTTACAACTCACATCTTGACGTGTTTTATGTTGAAAACTTCATAAATGGACTTGAGTTCTGGGCTTTTTTAAATAAAGTATAATTGATTGAAAAATGATGTCATATTCATTTTGACTCAGTTATGGTAAACTGTTATAATGATGAAGAATTTTTAACCTTTTAAATGGCTGTGTCTCATTTTCTTCATCTGTAATAAGTTAACAATAATAGTACCTTAGGTTGTGACAATTCATTGAAATAATCCATGGACAGTCCATAGCACTGTGCCAATATGTAAGCATTCAATTAATGTCTTGCATTATGGTCATTGCTCATTATTAACACTTTCTTTATTATTAATTGTTCAATTAGCCATCTAATTATTCCCTCACTACAGTTGACCCTTGAACAACATGGGGTTGGGAGCAATGACTCCCACACAGTCAAAAATCTGCACATAAACTTTGACTCCCCTAAAACTTAACTACTATTATCCTACTGTTGATCAGAAGCTTACCAATAAAAAAAACAGTTGATTAACACATATTTTGTATGTTATAAATATTAAATGCTGCATTCTTATAATAAAATAAGCTAAAGAAAAGGAAATGTTATTAAGAAAATCATAGGGAAGAGAAAATGTATTTATTACTCATTAAATGTAATGGATTATCATAAAATCTTCGTCTTCATTGTCTTCAGGATGAGTAGGCTGAGGAGAAGGAAGAAAATGAGAGTTTGGTCTAGCTGTCTCAGGATGGCAGAGAGGGAAGAAAATCTCTGTGTAAGTGGACCTGTGCAGTTCAAACCCATGTTATTCAAGGATTAACATGTTTGTATTAGGTCTGTATTATGTTTGTTAAAGTAATTTAAATGTTAGAAATACACACTGTTAACACAAAGTGATAAATGACAAAGATCACTCTTACAATTTTTCATCTTCAAAATTGTTTATTTTTGAGGAATAATATATTATCATTTATGCTTTGAAACATACCTTGTAAAATGAGGGTGTTCATTATTAATATTAATAGAACAGTAGCAAATATTGCTGTTGTAAAACAAATGTACTCTGTGGTATTAGAGTTCATTGTTAATTTAAATAAAATAAAAATGTCAGCAAACCTTAGTTCAATCCATTTATGGACTCCCTTGTTTTACTTTGTCTTTCTTGTATCTAAGTCAAAACTAACTTTATTAGAAACTTTCATGCTTTATTGTTTCTGGTAAATGAAATAGATTATCTGACAGACTTGAATGTTACCATTTGGTATTTCTTCTATTATCCAAATACAGCTCTTTCCCTTAAAGACTTCTTCAAATAATTCCTGTTGGCAACACATACAAGTGCAATTTGCACTGCAATCTTTTCACTGTTCTCTTAGCAAATGGACAATAATTCATTGAAAAAGGTGAATAAAACATAGAGTGTATAATATTTTGTTTGTAGAAATTATTAGATACCAGCAGAAATCTCGGCCTTGTCTGCATATGATTTTAAAGAGTTGTCTGAAGGCATCAAAAAAATCAAACTGAAATATTTATTGTTTGGGTTTGTTTCCAATGGCCACTGTCAAACATCTGTGTTTTAGCCAGCACGTGAGTTTTGTTCTGCTGTTTCCATCCTGGAAAGTTCATCCCTCTGGTGAATTGCAGTACTGGCACAGAATGACAAGGGTATTTGTGTGCGTGTGTGTGTGTGTGTTTATTTCTATAATACCAAAATACTAGTTTTAATACCAGTATTTGATTAAAAGTTATGAAGAATACACAAACAAAAATAAGCTGAAACTGAATACATAATTTGAAGATAAATATATATGTTATAAGTCAAATATAAATATATGAATATATATTATGTATAAATATAAGTATAAAATAGAATACAAATAAAATGCAAAAAATTAAAATATATCATGAAATATCAATACAATATACATTAGTGAATATGCATAATTCAAATGTATATTTATTCTATTATAAATTAGTAACAGATCAATTCCCCAAATAATGAATATAAAATATAAAGTAATTTAACATGAAATTGAAAATAAAATATTATTTTTAAACAGTGGAATTTAAAAAACAGTGCATTAAGGTTTCCATAGTTGAGATGAAGCATATTTTTGAGCATTTTTTTCCCCAGCTGATGAGAAATCTCTTTATGGCTCTATAACATAATGCTGCTAAATTTAGTGTGAGTACACTGCAGGCTAAAACCCTCAAGCTCAGCACTCTTACACTTCTGCCTCTTAAGGAGCTAGTCACATAGGCATGCACCATCATACCCCCCATTCACGTTACATGTGTAACAGGGGGAAAGTTTCATTTATAACTTCTGCTGAATTTTAAGAGAGGATTCTTGGTGGTATCAGGCCCTTGTTTATTGAGCACTATCTTGGGCTTTGACAAGTAAGTTTGAAGGTGGAAGCTCGGGCAAAGCTGAATTACTTTGCATAATAACTGGGGTGAGGGAGATTCAGACTAATGCCTGTGGACAGAGAGGGCAGAAATGAGCAATGCCCATTAGCGGTGACGGTGGGGAAGAAAGGAGACTTGGGAGCACAGACATGTCTGCTTAACGTTTTAAATTAGTTTGCTTTGGTGGCTGCTGAGGGCAAACAAGTGTGACTAATGCCAAGAAACATGATATGTGGTTATCGGGTCCAATCCCATTTACTTACAATATTAAAGTTGAATTGTCATGTTGATGCCATTTTATATTCTCATCAATGGCATGTCTAGTTTGTGCTTTTCTCTATGGGTTATAGTATCAGCAAAATCTCTTTTTTAAATGAAATTATTTAGAATTTTTTAGCCAGTTTTTGAAGCACTTTTCTCTCTAAAACATTTTCAAAAAGTTTCAGTTTTAAAGGTAAAATGTCCTTAGTTTTTGGGGTCTGATTTGACTTAGTATTTTGGTGTTGGCCTGAGCCAAAATATTTAATTTCAAGTTTGGAAATTAAAGTCAGCCTCTTAAATCCCAGGAAATGTCATGTAGTTTAGATCAACGCTCCCTTAGGTACATAACATGGTCAAAATGAAAAGAAATCAATTATAATATTTATGGTTGCAAAGTGTTTATTTTCCTAATCATGTTATCTCACCATTTATTAGATGTTGTTATTATTTCTAAAAGGTGTTCCAAGTTCTTCATCTTTTACTTTTCCTGACCCACCTGAAGGAAGGAAATACACTAGGTCATGGTTATACATAAATTTTTAAAGAATAGTTTTTTTGAGTAAACATAATTTTCCAAGCAAATATATATATACACACATATATAATACACACACACACACACACACATATATATGTATATAGAAGGTCATTCTGTGATAGAAACATGCTAGTAGAGCATATATTTTTAAAAAAACTAAAGCTCTTTCTTTTACCTGTCCCTTTGTGAATATTTCAGTCTGCTGCAGACTGACTGTTTATGTTCCCCAAAATTCATATGTTGAAACCTAATTGCCAAGGTGTTAGTATTTCAAGGTGGAGCCTTTGGGAAATGAGGTCTTGAGGACTTCGCTAATGGGATTAGGGCCCTTGTAAAAAATGATCCCAGAGAGCTCCCTTGCCCCTTCTACTATGTGAGGACGTGATTAGAAGACAGCAGTCTATGAACCAGGAAGACTGCCCTCAGCAAACACTAAATCTGCCTATGCCTCGATCTCAAACTTCCAGCTTCAGAACTGTAGCCAAGAAACTTTCTGCAGCTTGTAAGCCACTCAGTTTATGGCATTCTCTTATAACACCCAAAAGGACTAAGACACAGTCCAAAGGCTATTAGGAGGTGCCAACCAAAATAAGAGATCATGCTGAAAAGAGTGCGGCACAACTGGGGAGAGAAGCTGTTTCTGAGAGGTAATGGCATCTCCACGCAGGCATCCCTGTGGAAAGGTGGCTGTGTGTGCCTTAGGAGAGCACCCATGAGGGAGGGTGGCTCAACAAGGGTGTAAGGGTGCCCCATGGAGGGAAGGCCCAGCTCAAGGAGTGAGAGCCCAGGTAGAGTGATGAAAACATCCAGCAGAGAGCAGTCCATGGGAAGATCCAGGAGCTCAAGTGGGATGAGGAGGTTGCCCACGGGGTACGGGGAGAGGAGATGGATGCAGTGATTTGAGCATCTGCCTAAGAGAGTACCAGCTCATCATGTCAGACCTGAGCAGAGTGAGGAGCATTTTCTTGCAGGTGAGTTGCCTGGAGAGAGGCACTGGACCCAGGGGAGGATGAAGAAGTCATCTACTAAGGAGGGCAGCAGGACTGACTAGCATGTTGGTTATGTGCTGGCAAAGAAGGAGATTTACAAAGAAAGAGCTTTTCCAGTATAGTGTCCTGGACGTTCTTTTATTGTCTATGACAAGCCTGCATTATTTCTAAAGGAAATCATGTTGCTTATTTATGTGTAGGATAAATACTTATTTTTTACTATTTAATATATTCTTTAAACACATACTTATCAACTATTATGGGTTTTGGCACTTTATATAGATTATTTCCCTCCAGCACTTTGAGGGGCCAAGGTTGGAGGATTGCTTGAGGCCAGCAGTTCGAGACCTGCCTGAGCAACATAGAGAGACCCTGTCTCTAAAAACATAAAATAAGTAAAATAATATTCCCGTTTTACAAATGACAAAGTCTAGAGAGATTAAGTCATGAACTCTGTTCTCAAAGAGATCAGTAAGAAAGGCAGATACATAGAATTAAGTACCATACTTTCCCAAAGTATATTAGTAGAGCTACAGATTAATTTCCATGGTGTTATATGGAAGACATATAAACTCTGCAATCATTTTTAAACATATTTCTGTAAGAAGTTGAGGTTTTTCTTTGAAAGAAGCAAGCACCATAAGTGAATCAAATAAAAGACCTGCTTTGTTTGAAGTCTAGAGGTTCTCAGTCCTGGTCACACATTATTAGATCCGTCTGGGAAGTTGTTAAAATGCCTGGGTCCACCAACAGAATGGAGACTCTGGGAGCAGAGCCCAGACATCAGTACATTTTAAAAGTTCCCCAGAAGATTCTACTGTGCATCCAAGGCTGAGTTTTACTGTAGCAGTTGCTGAGGAAACACCAGAGGCAATTGCTATGGCAGGAGTGTGGAAGATGAATAAGGGAGTAATAATACAGGATGTGCAAGCAGGTGAGACCAGTGAAACAGTCCTAGACATGAAGGTCAGTTTTAGTGATGTTTTCAAACAAAGGTTTAATTTTTAATACCTATATATTTTCTATGTAACCCATAAACATGTTGGGCATAAAACAGCTTCCTGGTATCCCAAATCACAGAGAGATTATGTGTGTGTTTGAAAGCTTGGAAGTAAAAGAAATCTTTGAATGTGTAACAAAACATAAAAGGGCAAAATTAACAAATAAATTGAACTGCTCTTCTGATATTCAATTAATTCTAACACAATGATAGGTAAATTTTCATGCAGTATTCTTTACCTTGTGTTTGAAAGGTCTGACTACTTCTCAGCTATGTCAAAGAATTTGAATGTAGTTTCTTGTTAAATATTTCCTAAACAGAAGTTACATAAAAGAGGATAAATAATTGAGTAAAGAACCTGGCTTTTATAATAAATAATCTTAGAGTTGAATGAGATGTGACTACTTCACAGCAAGAGATGTATTATTGAAATTTTGAAGGATAATCTTGAGAAAATAGTATTTTAAAAAAAGTAGAAAAATGACATTTAGAACATTTTATTATTTAGAACAATAAAAATGACTGTTTTATTTCCAGTAAGTCTGTGTTTTGACTTATTGAGAATAAAGCTTCGATTCTGAATGTGGTTACATATATTGGTTAATCATTTTTCTACAAGATGAAAAATTATATCATAAGTGACAATATAGTAAAGGATTAAAAGCATTGACTTTAGAATCAGATAAGCTTGTGTTTGTAAATTGTGGCTCGGCCATTCGGAAGTTACATACCTTTGGAAAAGTATGTAATATTTCCAAGCCCAGTGGTCTCATCTCTAAAATATTGTTAGACATAGTACTTATCTCACAGGATTATTTCAGAGATTGAATTAGTTGACGCATGTGCCTAAAATAGTGCTGAAAACAGTCACTTCAATGAATATTATGCTATTATTATACTAATTTAACATGCCAGTAGGGGAACCTGGGAGAGAACAAAGAACTCTATGAGATAGACTATACTGCAAAACCACTAGAATGTTCTAATTAATATAGTCAACAAAGTAAAACAAACTGACAGAAATCAGAGCTCTCCATTCCATGATCATATAAGAACTTATCTATAGGTTTTTTATCTGAATTTTTAGAAAATTATAAAAATAATTACCGTTATTGGCACAAGATTAGAAAGCAGAACAGAACTTACAAGGTTTGAGGAAGTTGGTTTCTAGTATGTAAAACAGTGAACCTTCCAGCTATCTTTGGGGAACTGATCTTCCATGAATTCCTCTCATGAAATTCATAATAGTCTTGTTGCTGTATCCATATGAGACACTAAAAAGTTTACACTGACATTTAAATTTGATTTAAAAAATCTTACCTGGCTATTTCTAATTTTGATTTAGCATGTTGCCACTATAACTTTGCTCTTTTTGTGTACATTTAGCATTGTACCCTAGGTATTGTAATGAAACAAACATGGTTTTTTCCCCCCAGAGGCTTGTAGTTCAAAACATAAAATAAATAGTAGAAAAGAAAAATCACAGGTTAACAAAAAATAAGTGTGGCTAACCTTTTTTTTTTTTTTTTTGCCAATTATTGTCTTTCCTTCCTTATCCATTGTGGACATAAAAACCCCATTGAAAGCTTTTATAACATATTCAAACCTAACTTAAAGTCTTACACAAAAGAGTCTGATCAACCATATTCTAGAAGTGAACTCATGATTGAAAAGCTCCCTCAAGGGTTTGAAAATACAACCATTATCCTGTCTGTAGTCAGCGCCCCTTTATGTAAGTGTCATGGGGCAGATTCACTCAACTAAGGAAGAGTATTCCAACCAGCTTTGATACACAGGTGCTGGAACATGCATTTTGGTAAGAGCTACTAATAATTCAATTAAACAAGAAAGTTTTTTATGGGATAGTTTTAGAGCCAATGGTGGGAAAGAAATGAAAGACTAGCTAGTTACTCTGTCAGAAAAGTTTAAGAAACAGATCGTTTCCTAAATTCAGTCAGCAGTTTAATGTCAAGGTAGTTTCAAAGCAAAAAATTAAACTGGGCAAAGTTAAACAGTCAAGGAAGACCTTATTCAAGACTACAACCGTTCCCCCGTTATTTGTGGTGTCACTGTCTACAGTTTCAGATACCCGCAGTCAACTGTGTAACTATGAAATGAAAAATTCTAGAAATAAACAACTGATGAGTTTGAAATTGCACATTGTTCTGGGTAGCATGATGAAATCTCGCACCATCCTGCTCTGTCTCACCCAGGATGTGAATCATCCCTTTGTCCAGAGTATCCACACTGATGTTAGTCACTTAGTAGCCATCTAAGTTATCAGATTGGCTGTTGCAGTATTGAAGTGCTTGTGTTGTTTCCTAATAGCCCCAAGGCACAAGAATAGTAATGCTGGCAATTCAGATATGCCAAAGAGAAGCCATGAAGTGCTATCTTTAAGAGAGAAAGTGAAAGTACCTCACTTAATAAGGAAGGAAAAAAGTCATATGCTCATGTTGCCAAAACCTGATATGAATGTATCTTCTATTTGTGAAATTGTGAAGAAGGCAAAAGAAATTCATGCCATCTTTGCTGTTGCCCTCAGACTGCACAAGTTATGATCACAGTGTGTAATAAGCACTTAGTTAAGATGGAACAGGCATTAAATTAGTGGGTGGAAGACATGAAGAGAAACGCGTTTGGACTGATGGCAAATGAGCTTGGTACTATCTGTGGTTTCAGGCATCCACTGTGGGTCTTGGAACGTATCTCCCAGGATCAGTGGGGTACCTGTGTGCAGCAATAGGGCAGAGGGGTTAGAAATGTCTCAACTTAACTTTGCTGAAACAAAGGCCATCTGTATTTACTAATAGGCCTTACTGAAGGGAAAGTAAACTTTCTAGTATTTTCGTACCAGGAAATAGGCTCCTACCCTAACAAGGCTGGGAGATGGGATGCTATCTTCCTTGATGACTACATTTCAAAGGTATCCTTCCAAGGTTCTTGAGAAAGACAATCCCAGGTTGTAAAACTAGAAGCTTTTAAAAATTTTACATCTCAATAAGGCATTGGAAGAATTTACAATTACAAGTTTCCTAAAGTAAATGCTCTAAGAACAGGGAGGTCAGGAGCCTAGAGGCAGAAAGAAGCCTGTTTAACATTTGGTTAAGCTAAGGAAAACATTAAGTCCCTCTTGATCAGTGGGCAAAGATAGAGCAGAACTTTTAATAGCAAGAATATCTCTTTGATGGGATCTTATAGGGAGACTGTCTTAAATTCTGACGGTAGAAACTTTGTGAAGTCAGAAATTTTGTGATTATGGTTTAGAGCTTTATTTGGTCACCTTGAAAGAAGTTTAAACTGACAGAATCACACTATCTGACCTCAGAAGACCATTTTTTTTTTTTTTTTACACTCACAACCATTTAATCTTTGGAAAAAAATTATGCAAAAAAAGAACATTCAAAATTATTTTCACTCAGTGAAATAAATTCTAAAAAATTATGTCTTAGTTAAAAAGCTTATGAGAAATCTTTTTTTATTTTTTCTTTTTTTTTTTTGAGACAGAGTCTCACTCTGTTGCCAGGGCTAGAGTGCCATGGCATCAACCTAGCTTACAGCAACCTCAAACTCCTGGGCTCAAGCAAGCCTCCTGCCTCAGCCTCCCAGGTACCTGGGACTACAGGCATGCGCTATCATGCCCAGCTAATTTTTTCTATTTTTAGTTGTTTGGCTAATTTCTTTCTATTTTTTAGTAGAGACAGGGTCTCGCTCTTGCTCAGGCTGGTCTGGAACTCCTGAGCTCAGATGATCCGCCCACCTCAGCCTCCCAGAGTGCTAGGATTACAGGTGTGAGCCACCGCGCCCGGCAAGAAAATTTGAATTTAAAATAATGTATTACTTTGTCATGTTGTCTTATTTCCTCAAATTTCAAAAAGGACCTTTTTTGGTTTTATCCAATAATTTAACTTGGAAATTGGTGAATAAGGAAAATACTGAATATATTATGTAATTTATGTATCAAAATTGATTTCTACAAGACCCTTTGCAAACACTTTCACAAAGGTGAGATACGCTCACAGAAGTGGTTTTTATCCCTGGCTGTGCAATATAATCAACATTTGGAGCTTTCAAAAGACGCAAATGTTAGCCTGCCTTCACAGACCTTTAGTATGAGAATCACTTAAATGTGAGGTCTGTTGTTTTAAAAAAAATGCTCTCAAAGTATTGTCTGGTGAGTAACATCTTTGAGGGTTTTGCCATATCTGTTGAATTGGAATCTGCACTTTGACAGACTCAGCTGTTCATCTGCATAAGAAAGCCTGAGATGCACCGCTGTGTAGGAGACTTGCTGCACAGCCAGAGAGCCACTCACCAAGCCAGGATGAACTGGCCTCCAGCACTGTGAGAGCAGCATCTCTACAGGCAAAGTTCCTAAGAGCTGAACTTTCCTTTGTATGTAAGATATGTCTCTGGTGAAAAATTGTAGCACAGGATTTTGGACCTGGAAACAAACCAAAAGGAAAATATGAAAAAAGATGGTAGGAATTATTATTAATTCATATTAATATCTGACACTTCATTTAAAAATTCAAGAGTCTTCAATAAGGATTTATTTGGAGAGAGAGAGCTAAAGGAAGTGATCCATTCAACTGGAAATTAGATTTTCCAGTGACTCACTGACCAATTAACTTTGGCCTGGGGCAAGGAACCTCTTTCAATTTCTCCACTATTCAGATGATAAAGACTACAATTGCTTCTCTTAACAGGTATGTAAAACAAAATAGGAAACCCTGAAGCGACTTCTGCTTCGGTGGGGAGAAAAACTTTATTAAATTAGTAGTAGGTAGAAATAATATTTATTAGTTCATCATATTTTCCTTGGGTAAATATCAATAACAACACTTTGTGTTTAGTCTCTCTTCCTGTTTGTGTGTGTTTGTCTGTGGATGTGTATAAACATTTTTGAAACTTAGTAGTTTTAGAGTATAAAGTAAAAGCGAAGGTAAAATTTTACTCAGTAATGATTAATTATTTCAAAATTATCTCTATATTTACCTTTCTCTGTTTTTTAGCATCCCAACTGGAAATATTTGCCTAACTATGTATTTATAGCAAGTCAATAGAAGCAGTTTTCAAAGAAAATAACAAAAAAAAAATTAAAAATTAAAAGAACTAAGATTTCTTTCTGGTTTTCATTCAGAGATGTAGGGATCTGCAAAAAGTGAAGCCCCAATCTTACAGTAAAAATAAGCCAAGCAAGCAGCAAATTTATAATCTTTTTTGGATCCACTGGAGAGCTGAGGTTGCATAGCAACCAACTTGCCCAAAGTCTAAGAAGAGACAAGACTGGAGCACTGGTTTTCTTGTGCAAGAAATAGTCAGACACCCACCAGCAGGAATAGTTTGGCTGAGGTGACTGGTACACTGGTGTGTGTGCTTTTGAGAGAGGCTGAAGTCCTGAGGGCTACACATGTAAAGGTTGCCCACACCCTCTTTAAGCCATTTTGTCTACAAACTCCACCTGGAGGTCACAAAAAGATTGCGGGAATTCTGAGAAAGTCTTGGTACTGAACAGGGGGAGGAGGACAGGGGCTTCCAGTGGTGGTGAGGGAGGGGAACACTGCTGAGATACTCACCCCAAACTCTCCTACTGAATGAAAGCCTCGATCTGTAGGAAGGGCAGGGAACATTGTTGCCATTAGTGCACTGGTGAAAATCCACTGCAGGTAAGGGAAAGAAGAGGGTAGAGAAAAACCGTATCCTTGGGGGAAGGTCAGCAGAGATGATGTCTGCCTAAGACTGAGGCTTTATTAGAACAACACAGAACACCTACCACCACCACCACCAGGAATAGAATAAAAAGGACCTTGCTAGAGACAGATTGTCTCTGAGATGCAGTGCAAAGAAAACACCTAAAGCTGTCATTGGTATAGATATTGAGGAACAACAAGCAAAGAAATAAATAAAAAACGAATCACTGGAAAACTAGTGTTAGGCTTAAAGAATTCACCCTCCCCAAACTTCTATCCAAACCTCCTATAAAACCCACCTCTCTCCCCTTCCTAGGGGTGAATTAGGCACGTAGCCTTTGCCAGACCCCCATGGGGATAAAGGAATGACATGCGAGAGGGGAACTAACTTTCCTTATCCCTCCCGGTTGTTTGAAAAGAATTTATTTACTTTCCCCAAAAAACCCTCTATAAAAACCAAGGTTCTCTCCTTTTCTCTTGTGGGCTCCTTTTCTGGCCTCCACCCATCTGCACCCAGATGCTCAAAATAAACAACATTTTTGCTACACATGAGGCTTCATGTGTCTCTCTCTTGGCTCCAGACCCAACACTAGCCCCTACTTCAAACACAAGGTATAATATTTACAGGGATTAGAAGCCTGTGATACCCTGAGGGCATTTTTTTTTTTTTTTTTTTTTTTGAGACAGAGTCTTGCTCTGTTGCCCGGGCTAGAGTGCTGTGGCATCAGCCTAGCTCACAGCAACCTCAAACTCTGGGTTCAAGTGATCTTTCTGCCTCTGCCTCCCGAGTAGCCGGGACTACAGGCATGTGCCACCATGTCTGGCTAATTTTTTCTACATATTTTTAGTTATTTGGCTAATTTCTTTTTATTTTTAGTAGAGACGGTGTCTCACTCTTGCTCAGGCTGGTCTTGAACTCCTGACCTCGAGCGATCCTCCCGCCTCAGCCTCCCAGAGTGCTAGGATTATAGGCATGAGCCACTGAGCCCCCAGCTAACTGAGGGCAATCTTAAAAACAACAACAAAAATCTCAAACCCAGCCCAACTCTTATTTACAGTAACTCTAAATAGCAATCATGACACAGATGTTGGAACTATGCAATGGGCAAATTAAAATAAATACAGTTAATAGGTTAAAGCTTTAATGGAGAAAGTCGACAGCATTTAAAGTCAAATGTGTAACTTTAGCAGACAGATGGAAACTATAAGGAAGAATCAAGTGGAAGAGCTAGAAATGAACAACGCAGTAACATAAACGAAGAATGCCTTCGGAGGGCTCATTCGCAGACTCAACTCAGCTGAAGAAAAAAATTGGTGAGCATCAGTACAGGTTAAGAGAAATTGCCCAAACTGAAACACGGAAATGAAGAAATTTGGTTTGTACTGGTTACAAAATTTTGTTTTATCTTTGTAACAAAGTCAGGAGTGGGTCGGCATCAGCCTTAGAAGCTAGTGCTTTGGAGAGAATCCGTGACTGATCGCTGACTTACAGAGGCATGTTTATCAAAGTGAGTAGTCATTGATTGATTAAGAAGATTTAAAACCAGTTCTAATTTTTACTGATTACCAAGGCTGTAGAGCAGTATGAGGACCTTTTATGAATTCTCAATTTTGTGTATGATTCTAATTGCTGACTTGGCCTGAGATTAATTAAAAACCATACATACTTGAAACTGTTAAGTAAATCTTTTTCACGTTTGGCGTGGCTAATTTTCATGTTCAGCTATATTTATAATTACCAAAAATCTCAATGTCTTTGAGATACTAAGATAAACCAAAATGGACTTCTATTGTAATACCAGATTTTTATGTTATGTATCCATTGGAGAATATGCTGGGATTATTCAGCCTCAGTCTTGGAAGATTAAGGCCTCCAATATTTTAACCAAATATGTTTTAGAATTCTCCTCCCCACCACTGTATATCACATGCTCGCTCAAAAACATTAATTTCCATAGTATTATTCTGAGTTTACAGAGTAATTTCTATTGCAGACATTAATAATTAAATTAAACATGAGAAGCAGCAGCAACTGACATTTGATGCATTACTGTGATGCAGCTCAGTGTGTGGGTTTTTAATTTTGAAAATATTGTAGGAATGAGTGGTAGGAGAATAAACATCGTCTATTGCAGAAAAGAACTCATTTCAAGATAGTGTCTGTTTATGTGATTACGATTACTTTTGTCAGAAACTGTGTAATTGACAATAATTTGCTTGCTAATCTAATTAAGCTATGAATAAATGGTGCAAGAAATTGTGAAGAATTCTGGGTAGAGCCTTGGGCCCTTCTTGATGGATATTACTGATGGTACTAAGCACATTGTTCTGAGTCATTATTTTATGCATTGGATAGTGAAGAGAGAGTCGAAAATTCATTTTTGCAGTAGTTACATCTTTAAACTCCCAACAGCCTACTAGTGATCTAAAATAAGGAAGTGTTTAACGTGTGATCATAAGAATAAAAAGAAAAACAGGAGGAGTTAGGTAGCTGGCAAGCTAGCAGTGAATCTAAATTGCATCCTCACTGAATATGTATGACACCTAGGTGGGGGAGGTTTCTACCTGTCTCCACCTGCTGGCTATCACCATTCTCTCTCGTCCTGACCAAATGGGTCCTCTCTGGGCTGGAAGGAAATGGCAGAGTTCTGCCTCAGAAGCCAGTTGCCTTGGCATCAAGCCTCATTTTTTTCTTCTATGTGTTTAAAATAATCACATTTTAAAAGCAAATACCAGTACATGTCTGGCAAGCAGAAGTGTTTTTGGAGGGACTTCAGGTCAGACTGTTTTGAATCAAAGCTGTTTCAGAAAATCATGGATTCTTAACCAATATATCTGTGATCTTTACTCCAGTATCTATAGCTGAATCCCTCCCTTTCTAGTCCTTTCCAGCCTTGCCCCACTGTATATTGCTTCAATCTTTTGTTCATAATCTATGTACTTAATCAACCATTCAATAAATATATATTGAGGTTATACTTTTTTATCTACCACAGTTTTAAGTACATTGGTTTTTCACCATATACCTGACAAATTCCTCTGTTTTTTTTTTTTTTCCCCTCTTCATGGGGAGAAGAAGAAACTCCTCTGTTATTTTTTCTAAGCCTGGTTTATCCTTCTCGTGCAGTTCACATATGCTTTCATTAACACTTATTTCCATTTAATTACTTGTTTGCAATCATCTAGACATAAACTCCATGAGAGCAAATATCACATCTATCATTTATTCTAGCTTGTGCCCACCAAGAACTCTGGTTTCAATTTTCAGTAAACATTTGTAGAATAAATTATTCGGTGGCAAGACCAGTTTCATATTTATCCCTGTTTTCCCAAGTCAATATGAGATTCTCAATAAATGTTGAATGGATAAAGAATTAATGAATGTATCCTAACTTCTTATTTTTAAGCAAGAAACTTTGCATTTTTTAACCTTTATTCAGACAATTTGTTGAGTTTCTGCGGCTTTGCCTCATAGTCTCTTACTTGTTTCTGATACATGTGCTCACCAGACTTGCCTGCATATCCTACTTGAACTTTGTGTCTTCTGTCATTAGCCTCCCTTTTAATAACCTGCAGTTCCTTTCCTAACTATTTAAATTTCCATATCTAACAGTTTCTGTTCTGCCTTATCTTACTGCTGGCCAAGTCCTAGCTTAATAGCCTCCATTCATCCTATGCCGAAACCCCTAGGCTCAGAAAGGATGTCTTGTCCTGAATCTTGCTACTGGGTCTCAACTTTAAATGGGGCCACATGATAAAACTTCCTTATTTGAGATTTTGAGTTGGTTAGTTCTACATTCTTATTGTACTCAGCATTTTCCTCAAAATCCCTTTAACTCATTTGTTTCATTTGGAATGTCTATCTTTTTATGGAAATAAAAAGTGAGTCTGTGAAGGTCAGTGACTGTACTATAGTATCTTAATCTTTCTATTTTCCATTTCCTCACTGCTCTCTTAGCATTCAGCTCAGTGTATTATTTATAATAGTTGCATAATATATAGGTAAAATTAAAACCAAGTAACAAAATATACTAATAAAATCAAGTAATAAAATAAAATAGAGGAAATTTGTAAGATGATTAAGTATTTATTATATAACAACTACTCTCAAATACATGAATTATTTACAAATCTATGATGTTCTTAGTAGCATCTACTGTATTAAGTCAATATTGGGATATGAAATTAGGCTCATGTGAACCTTATAAAACATCTGGGTCTTTTAAATTGACTAAACTATTAATTTGAGATTTCGTATTATAAATTTTTAAGCAAAATTTCACCCAGGATGAAATTATCTGGAGAGTCTCAGCTATTATTGCTTACATCACCGATGTGTAAGATGGATATATAATGTAGCTAAAGCATAATATTATTTTTCCATTTGTAAAGGTCTTTATAGTTTAATAATTATCATTGCCTACATTTCCCATTTAATACCCACAATAGTACTGTGAAGTATGTATATTATCTCTATTTTTAGGTATGAAGCTTGGAGATGTTAAAATGATTTTGCCCAAAAAACAAAACCCAGTTCTGTTGGTAATATCTTTTATAGTTTTTTCAAAATGAATACTTTATCCCTTATTGTGATGCATATAAGTATTTGATTGACAAAACTTGGCTTGTTTTTTAAATTTAGAACTTTTTATTTTTTATTGGTAGGTGAAAGCCTAATAATACATAGATTTAATTTGAAACCATTTGGTTCTTGTTCTATTTGAATAACTTAAAAATTAGTTCCTAAAGTCAATTTCTGAATCATTATAAACTCAAAATGAACACTATATGAAGATAGCGACCTATCAAAACCAAATCAAGTATTAGAGCTGGAAAGAATGGAGAATACATCTAGACCCAGCATGGTTAAATAACGTGTCTATGGGCATTTCATTCCTCGAGAGTCAATATTTGGAAATGAAATTTGCTTAACATCTGACACATTTCTTACACAATGTTAGAAGTCATGAAAATATAAATACATGTTAAACACTTACTAGTCCAGGTGTGCCACACCTGCCTCTGTAGGTCGAATTGTTCTGGTCACACATGGTTACCAACCGTGTCTGCCAGCAGATGTCAGCACCACATGCATTTACTGATATTTTTATTAGCCTAAGAGACATTTCATAAATAAAGGCACAGAAAGAAAGGATGGATACAACTCCATTTCATCTAGTATTCACACAGATAGCTATCATGTGAGTTTTCTAATTATAAATTTTGGTAATTGTGTTCAAGTGTTATGTGCTTTTATGACTTCCTTATTATGTATGTATGTCTGGATTTGTACCTTTAGCTCTTAGAGAGGAAAGGTATATTTATGAGAAAGAAAGTAGAAGAAAAGGAAGGAAGTGCTAGGTATTGGGATTGCTTATCATGTTGTGGGAATATTGGTATATGATGTCTTCAATTATAAAGTGCAATATCACAAATAAATCAGTCAACATCTGACAACTTCATGTTATTGTTTGACCTCTAACATGCTGTTTAACCTATAACTGTTTTCCTTGGTCATCAAAGGCAAATTATAAATCATAATTTCACTGGTTCATATATGTTAAGGGTTTGGCTAAATAAGAAAATGTACATGAAATATAGTGTTCTTTTTTCTTTTTAGCAATCTCAGGATTTCACATGAAAGATTCAACATAAAGAGACATTTTAAGAAAAGAAACTCAAGCAATTATATTTCTCCAGTATATCCAGATTATGTATAATTGTACACCTGAAAGTAAATTTAGAGATTTTTTCTAGTCTATATTCATTTTATAGATCAGGAAGTAAAGACCCCCAAAGCTTAAAGAGTTTAGAGGAATTTTCCAAATTCTCAAATCATGGTAGCTGCAGAAAGTAAAGATTAGAATTTATTTCTCCTAAGTCCCTATTCTGAGTCCATCCCAGGGCACTGCAAAGACTCAAGGCCAACATGATCCACGTTAAAAGAATCACTCTGTCACATCAAGAATTATCGCACAGTCACTTTTTTTATAGCAGTCTACTTTCAAAATCAAGATTAAGAATTGTATCTTATTGAAAGCTACTCAACAGTGAGTTATATTACCTGTTATATTAATATTTATATTATAGACTGTTTATAACTTGTAAATAAGTAAAATTGTATAGAACTAAATAAGGATGACTATTTTCTTAGGCAATGAGACAAATTAATTGATTAATCATTAGACATATTTTAAGTATTGTATTAGATATGGAAGAAGACACAAAGTCCTAAATCCTTAAATAAATTTATGATTTAGTTGGTGAGATAGGATAGATTTATAAAAAGTCATTAGCTGTATACGGCTGATAAATGCCCAATGAATGTAATTTGTGTTGGAATTCATAAGGTGATGGGTAAACCTTGGCAGATCTAATATAGTGCGATAGGGGAAATTTGGTTAGGACTTTAAAAAGTGATAAGCATTTAAGTAGGTGAGAAGTGAAAAGAGGCAGACAAGTGAACTGTGAGAATGAAGAGAACCAACTTGAATTCTTCAGTTTAAGATGTACATTTCAGGGTAAATAAAAAATAAACATATTTGCATACTACAAATTATTTCGTGCTGTGTTTCTTACCTCATTCAAAGGCTAGTGGTCACTTTTATTAATGAGAAGGTGGAAGCTTGTCTACTTGTAATTATTTTAAATGATTTGGATAAATAAAGGAAATATTAAAAAAATTATCTGATGTCCTGAAACAAAGGCAATATAAACTATTTGAAGCATAGAAATTTTTATAACCTGCAAACTTCCAGCAGGCAGAAAGACAGCTTAGTTCAGTAAAATTAAATTTAAAACTTCAAAATCCCATACACACATTTGTGAAAGCCCACAGACAAGTGCAAATGAGGAAGGGATTGATCAGTAGCATATGTAAAAAAGACCTATGAGATAATCATGTGTTGTGGCTGCCAACAGAATAAATTTGGTGTAAATATCATATTTGGAAAATGAAAATCACTTATATCCTGCAGAATAAATTTGTATCATTTGATGCCTACTTTTAGGGAAATCTCAAAATTTCATGTTTCAGATAGGTAATATCTGCTTCATTGAATTTTAATGATCAATTGGATTTTTATCTGACTCAATTTTATCAGCATTGCTATAATATTTATACAGAAGATTGTTTTGAAGATTTTAGAAATAATTTGACCTAATTTTCAATGAAATTTCTGAAAAATATCATGGAATGGAGATAAGACATTCTAAGAGGTACTATGAAACATTCCTTTCCCTAAAAATTTTAATAGATTGAGAAATAAATTAAATTTGATTCCTCAAACTTAGATACCTACCTAGGGTTTTCAAAGGGAATTACAGAAACTAAGTGGACTAGTAAGTGGGTGTCTTTCTATATATGGGTATAATTGAAAAGCATTTCAAAAAGTGCTTTACATAAGTGATTTTTAAAAAATGTAACACTTTCAATTATTACTAAGAACTAGAAGTACATGAAGGAAAAAAAATCTTCAGGAGCCAAGAAAGTAAGTGAAGATCCAAAGGCAAATTATCTGATATTAGAGAAAAAAGAATCAGCTCAAATTTCATACAAAAATTTAATTGCATTTAAATTATTCTGGTCATTTATATATTAGCCATTCATAAACTAAAGAAAAATAATAGAATAGAATATAGATTTTCATGGCAATATAAATTCTTTGCATGAAATAAATGAGTATGATTCATGTACTCTTCCCAATAGTTTTGGGAGCCTGACAAGTGTTTTCTAGTGTACACAGCTGCAGAAAATTTCTTATGCTTTTGTCACCCGGAAGAAAAATTTATGATGATGTTCTTCCAAGAAATAGACTATGTTCAAAAGGAGAATTGAGAAATAAATGGTCATCAGGTAACCCACATGGAAAGTTATAGCAAACAGAGTTAAGGACTCAGGAAAAAATATACTCGTATAATCTGTGAGATTATCAGATAAATTAATAAGACTGAATTGTAAGAAAATAGGAAGGAGAACTGAAAGAGGGTGTGGAGTAGATAAAGAAAGGAATAATATTAATTTAGCAGGAAAAAAAACCCCAATTCCATGAGGGGAACAGTGGTACAATGCAGGACACCGTATCTCTCTAGTTTCCTTAACCAATCAGTGAGATTATTCAAGCTCCCACTATGACTTTGTATCCTAAATGTAATTGATCGATTTACTATTCAACCCTATTGTATAGTAGACATGTAGACACAGCGTTATTTGAACTCTTATAAATCATTTGCAGCTTTTATTTGGGAATGAAAATGTACATGTATTTTAAAAACATACTAATTTATAAGAGAAAAAATTAAATTGTTCAATCTGTGGAATTGAGAAAGATATTATGGGACTTAATCATTTTTAGAGTGAGATGACCAGAAGAAACAAAAGGAGGAAATTAATGCAGGAGGATCATTACATTTTTCTCATGTTTTCCTCCATATTTCTCTATTTTAGTTCCTTTGCTCTTTTAAAAAATTCTTTTCTCATTGGTTCTATACTGCTAATCTGACAGATTATATGAACTTCTTATTGCATGGGAAAATTAAATTGAATGTTTGCACACCCAAGCATTGTGGTATGAATGTCTTAGCAACCTGAGAATGTTCTTGATTCCCAAGTGTTTGTCTTGTAGCATAGAGTCGATTTTTATAAACTGTAAATATAACATGTCATCTCAAAAGCTTAATTCTAATTTTTGAATTAGAATTTAGAAAGTGTAAATTTTTTCCTCCCAATTAGTTGATCCTGCTTTTCACATAGTAGTTTCCATTAACTTGCAAAGATGAAAAGATTTAACTCTCATGTTTCCAGGACAAAATGGTGAAGACTCACTTTTCCCTGCTCCTCCATTCAAAATACAATAAAATAACCTGGGAATAATTAAATAAGCAATGGTGAAAGAACTCTGGAAGTTAGAAAGAAGGAAGGGGACCAACTGGAGACCTTGGAACTTGAGAAACAACATTACAGCGAGTTTTTCGGGTTTTATTTTAATGTACTTTTATTTCCATCTCCTTTTATTTCCTTTTTACCCTGAACTTAGCACCAGAGAGGATTGCAGCCCAGAACTACCAACTTTCCCTTCACTTTCACCTTCAGCTGGTGATTTTGCCTCAAAATTCGGTGAGAAAGTTGAAGCCATTAGAAACAAATTCTCATCTTTCCACTGCCAAAGCACAAATCTACTACACTCACACCTACTGTCTCCTCTTTCCTTCCTGTTGCAATGTAGGATGTGACTGTCAGAGGCCAGTCCCTCTAGCTGAGCTCTGGAGCCAGTTCCTTATCACCTTCTCAAGGACTTCAAGCCCTTTCATACACCCTTTCCAGTGTTGTTGTTATTACCTTCATTGCTGAATGAGCTACAAGCATTTTTTTAGCATCTCTTGCTAAAAAATTTTTTTTAAATTTCTTCACTCATAGTCCCATGTATATGTCTGATCATGTACTAATTTGTTACTTTTTTGTTCGCCTTTACATAAAAACAAGAAAAATTTGTATTTACCATCTCCACTTCATTCTTTACTCATTAGTTTTTGTTTATCTATCTGTTTTCCTTTATTTAAATTTGCTTATCTCTTTTGGCTTGGAATTTATCTGATCTTCTGTTTTTCAGTAGTTAACTTTACATTTTTACAGTATGTATAGCTAGACAATGTATCTTTTTTAAATTATTTCAGCATATTATGGGGGTACAGATGTTTAGGTTACATATGTTGCCCTTACCCCCCCCGCCCCGAGTCCGAGTTTCAAGCATTAGACAATGTATCTTAAACACACACCTGGACAATAGACCTTACCACACTTTAGCTCTTATTGCCCTTTTTCTCAACACACATGCTATCATTGTGCCATATTTTAGTTCTATCATTTGTCGTTCTTAGAAATTATCTTTATGGGTAAATTAATATTATAACTGAAAATATTCTATTAAAAAACATATGCCACATCATTCCTTCTTGTATTCCAGACCATTCTTCTGCACTAATTACATCTTAAGTATAGTTTTTAGAAGTTTCTCTAACATTTATCATAATTTTGCTAAAATACTAATAATCTACTAATAGTTATCTAATGTCTGTTGTCCTTGCTAGACTTATAATCATCTCAAGAGATGCATTAAAAGCATTTGACAAAATTCAACCTTTTTTAATGGGAAAAACTCTCAACAAATTAGGTACAGTACCTCAATATATAATAGTAAAGGCCATATATGACAAACCCACAGCTATCATCATACTCAATGGTGAAAAGCTAAAAGCTTTTTGTCTAAGATCAGGAACAAGACAGGAATGCCCACACTCACTACTGCTATTTAATATAGTGCTAGAAGTCATACTCAGAGTTAATAAACAAGAAAAAGAAATAAAAGTTATCCAAACTGGTGAAAAAATAAAATCCTATCTGTTTGTAGATGACATGATCTTATATTTTAAAAAACTCTAAAGACTCCACCAAAAAATTGTCAGAACTAATAAATGAATTCAGTAAAGTTGCAGGACACAAAATCAACATGCAAAAAACTAGTTGTGTTTCTATACATTAACAACAAACTATCCAAAACAGAAATTATGAAAATAGCAGTCTCATTTACAACAGTACTAATAGATACTTAGAATTAAATTAAACCAAGGAGGTGAAAGACCTACACAACTATAAAATATTGATGAAATATCTACCCAAAAGAACAAAAGACATTCTACAAAAAAGACATCTGCACTCAAATGTTTACAGCAGCACAATTCACAATTGCAAAGATGTGGAAACAACCCAAGTGCCCATCAATACAGGAGTGGATTAATAAAATGTGGTATATGTATACCATGGAGTTCTACTCAGCCACAAAAAACGATGGAGATCTAGCACCTCTTGTATTATCCTGGATAGAGCTGGAACCCATTCTACTAAGTGAAATATCGTAAGAATGGAAAAACGAGCACCACATGTACTCACCATCAAATTGGTATTGACTGGTCAACACATAAGTGCACATATAAGAATAACATTTATTGGATGTCGGTGGGGGGAGGAGGGGATGGGTATATACACACATAATGGGTGCGTTGTGCCCCATCTGGGGGATGGACACTCTTGAAGCTCTGACTCAGGTAGGGCAAGGGCAATATACGTAACCTAAACAGTTGTACCCCCGTAATATGCAGAAATAAAAAAATTAAAAAAATAAACTGTATTACAAATTCAAAAAAAATAAAGTCTATGAATAGAAAAAAATATTGATGAAATAAATTGAAGAAGACACAAATAAATGAAAATATACCCCATTCGCTGACCAGAAATATTACTATTTTTATAATGTCCACACTACCAAAAGCAGTCTACAGATTCAATATAATCCCTATAAAAATTCCAGTGGCAAGTTTTCACAGAAATAGAAAAAACAATTCTAAAATTCATATGTAACCACAAAAGATACTGAGTAACCAAAACAATACTAAGAAAGAAAAAGTTGGAAGTATACTTCCTGATTTCAAAATGTATTACAAAGCAATAGTTAAACAGTATGGTATTAGTATACAAACAGAAATATAGACAAATGGAACAGAATAGAGAGCCTAGAAATACATCCCCACATTTAGGTTCAACTGTTTTTAACACAGGTGCGTGCCGCAAATACACAATGGAGTAATGATAGTCTCTTTAATAAATGATGTTGGGAAAATTGGATAACCACATACAGATGAATAAAATTGGATCCTTATTTTACACCATACACAAAATTAACTCAAAATGGATTAAAGACTTAAATGTGAGAACAAGAACTGTAACTATAAAACTACTAGAATAAAACACAGGGAAAATTCTTCCTGACATTGATCTGGGCAATGATTCTTTGGATATGACCCCCAAAGCGTAGGAAACAAAAACAAAAATAGACAAGTGGGATTGTATCAAACTAAAAAGCTTTTGCACAACAAAGGAAATAATCAACAGAGTTAAGAAACAACCTATGTTATGGGAGAAAATATTTGCAAACCATATATATGAGAAGGGGTTAATAATCAATATATATAAGGAAATTGTACTACTCAATAGTAAAAGAAAAAAAAAAAGACAAATTACTTGATTAAAAAATGGGCAAAGGCCTGAATAGATCTTTCTCCAAAGAAGGCATACCAATAGCCAACCGGTATATGAAAAGGTGCACAATATCACTAATCACAGGAGAAATGCAAATCAAATCCACAATGAGAGATCACATCACACCTTTTAGAATGAACATTATCAAAAAGACAAAGTTAAGTGTTGGTTCAGATGTGGAGAAAAGGAAATCCCTCTACACTATTAGTGGGAATGTAAATTATTATTGGAAAAAAACTGTGAAGGTGCCTTTAAAAATTAAAAATATAACTACCATAAGATCCAAGAATCCTGCTTCTGGGTATATATTTAAAGAAAATAAAATCTGGATCTGCACTTCCACATTCATCGCAGCATTATTCACAATAGCTGAGACAGGGAAACAACCTAAATGTCTGTCAACAGATGAATGGATAAAGAAGATGAAGTATGTATACACAGTAGACTATTATTCAGCCTTAGAAAAGAATAAAATCCTGACAATTGCAACAATGCGGATAAACCTGGAGGACATTATGCTAAATGAAATAAAGCAGGCACAGAATGACAACTACTGTATTATCTCATTTATTTGTGGACTCTAAAAAGGTTAGATTCACGGAAGCAGAGAGTAGAATGGTGGTTGCCAGGGTTTTGGGGGAGGGGTGGAGATGAGGAAAAGCCGATCAAGGGTAATAAGTTTCAGTTATTAGTTTTGGAGATTTAACATACAGACAGTAAATCTATACCATGACTATATGCACTATCTTATCTATCTTATGACTCTAGTTAATAATACTGTCTTGTATATTTGAAATTTGCTAAAAGATTAGTTCGTATGTGTTCTCTACCAAAAAAAAAGTAGCTATGTGAGCTGACGCTTATGTTAATTAACTTGCTTCTGGTAATTATTTTACGATGTATACTTATATCAAGACATCACACTGTACAGCTTATACAATTTTTATTTGTCAATTATACTTCAATAAAACTAGAGAAAAATGAGGGCTAACATAATAAAATTTTCTAATCTTTTTTATATTCTCCAAATTGGAAATACAGTTGCCAGCCCATGGAATGTTGTTATCCCCTGTTTAATGTCCTTGGCATGGTTTCATATTGAAGAATAATTATTTATTTTAAAACCACTCAATAAACCACTGTTTCTTAAATTATACTTTAGTACAATCCTAAGTCAGAGGCTCACTTTCTATTTCATATTGATCCATGTAATTGATTTACTCCAATTAGTGTTTTCATCCAAGTTCTCATACATCTGTAATGCTATCAATTATAATTTCATCTACTGAAATTTTTTGAATGTAGTTTTGACCAAATTAAAGCATATTTAGTAGTATGGTATAGACCATATTAATATAAATTTAGACTGAAAGAAATGTTTTGAACTGATGCTATTTTCCAGTTTCACCATATTATCTAATTTTATTTTACAACAATGTGAGCAAGATTTTTGGGGAGCACCCAGTAACTCTGCCCTTTCTTTTCAGTATGCAAACTAAAATGTTTCCAGAACTTCATTTTTAATAATTACCAGTATTATAAAATTTACACTTTTCTTATGCAAAAATCAACATTTGTAACAAATATTAAAATAATACAGTGCACACTGTTTATAATTGTTTTTATTTCTCATTGTATTAAGAATTTTATTATATTTTCATCAGACTTTCATCAAATTCTCCTAAATCAATGTACAACTCAATCAAATGCCATATTCCTGGGAATGATGTGAGATAATCTCACTTTACAAGAAAAATATTTACTAATTTTGTATTTATTACTTTCATTAATTACATTTATTTTATATTTATTAATTTTGTATTTTAGTGTGGGTACAATTTTCACAAGCTACAAATTCCATATACAAACCTATAGTTTTGTTTATTTTTCCATCACAGAATAGAATTATTATCTCACATCTCTAATATGTCAGGTATTACATTTTTTTTTTTTTTTTTTGAGACAGAGTCTCACTCTTTTGCCTGGGCTAGAGTGCCGTGGCGTCAGCCTAGCTCACAGCAACCTCAAATTCCTGGGCTCAAGCGAGCCTCCTGCCTCAGCCTCCCAAGTAGCTGGGACTACAGGCATGTGCCACCATGCTCGGCTAATTTTTTCTGTATATTTTTAGCTGTCCGATTAATTTCTTTCTATTTTTAGTAGAGACGGGGTCTCGCTTTTGCCCAGGCTGGTCTCGAACTCCTGACCTCGAGCGATCCACCCGCCTCGGCCTCCCAGAGTGCTAGGATTACAGGCGTGAGCCACCGCTCCTGGCCTTAAAATTTTAATCTAGGTAAATTCAGAGTAAGCTAAGACATATCAAATTTTTTCTTCACTTGACTCAGGGTTTCCTTAGTCATTTCAGGGCTCTCTTAAGTATGTTTGTAGGGTTGTCTCTCAGCTCCAAGGCACATGTATGTAGCGGGCTGGTACAATTGGCTCATCCCTAGTTATCATCTGCCCATGCTAGTATCTACTAACATCCGTGTCTTTGAGCATTAGCATCTGTCTATCTCCTCAGTCTCTCCATGGTTTTCTATGTTCCCACCAGGTGTTCAGTCAGAGGTGTACACCCTCCTCCATCCATCTCACTTAGAATCCGAGGCTTCTTCAGGTTTCTAGCCTGTTCTGTGTCCCTCTGGAGGGAGCAGAGTTCTATTATTAATAACATCAACAGTTGCATACAAATAACTACAATTTAAGTTAAATACACAAATGTGTATGTATTTTGTCATCGACGATTTGAATAAATATTCCCAGGATAGATTACAAGGAGAGAAACAATATTTTCTATGCATCCGTGATATTTTCAGTGTCTCAGCTATGCTACAGAAGAAAGCTGAAACTTTTGAAGACATTAACTCTTTTACCACCTCCACTGACCATCCATAACAGTACTTGGGTGCCTTGTCTTGGCATTAATAAAAATGACAAGTAGAAGGAGAAAATAGAACTGGAATGCCCAGCTCTCTAGCACTAGGAATATTTCTTCACCAAAGACATAAGAGATAAAATTGATTTTAAAGAACTATAAATGGTGTTTTCTCCACTTCATAAAGTACTGATTTTTCAGAATTTATCATATATCTAAAAGATCATGATTTTAGGAATCTTTGTACTTTCCTTTGGGAAAAAAATTTGATTTGTGTAAAGTTTTTTAAATTATTTTCTGAATATAACAATGACAAATCAAATTGTTTGGAAATCCCATTCCTTTCAGTCTTCTAAGTTAAAAATATCATGAATTATTAAAAATAAATGAGGTAATCTGACTCTATCCTTTAAAATAAGCTGCATCCTTCCTTTTACCGTTAAAGACTAGATATTTATAAGCCTTATTTTTATAAATTTTTCATATCAAGTGATTGCAGGAAATGCTTCTTATAGACTCTTTTATAGATGTTGAAAAATAATATCTATAATTTTTACAACCTCTCACTAATAGACTTCAAAGACTTTACAAATATGCAAGTCTCATTTATTTTTCAGTTTTCTGTGCTTTTTTTGTAAAATACCCTCTAGGCACAAGTACAATCAAATGGCAGTAGTTCAAAACAGACAATTTGTTTAAAAAAAGTACCAGCAGCAAAAATAAAACCCTAACAAACCAAATACAAAATAACAATTATAATTTTGCCAGCCCAGGAAGGCATTCTGTTAAAATAACAACTACAATAAAATTTGCTTAGTTGGACAAATAGTACCTTAAGAGACCATGCAACATCTGAACAGCAACTATTAGTATTTAAGGGCAGACGCACACATGACCTTTAGTACTTTCTCTGAGGGTCATCTCTGACTCTGTGGCTATTCTAAATAACTTTCTTATAAGGCATGTAATTCCAGGTGTTCTGAATCTCCTAAGAGATTCACGTATGTCCGTGATCAAAAGAACACATCAATCTCAAAACACCAGGCACTCTGTGTATTTGGAACCCTGGTTTATCTGAGCCATCATATCTTCCATTCTTTGTGCAGGATATACTCAGGAGCAACTACTTATATGAACAAGTATAACACTTCCACTTGCACAGTACCACAAAATTTAATTTCTCTTTATAATCAAGACTGTAGACATAATTCAAAGACCATTGTAGGCCCAGACCCACAATGAGTGTTTGGTTCTGTAATACATGACAGACACTAGATAGGACCTTGTTTTCTCTTCGCTGATCTATAACACGAAACCAGTATGTCTATAAAGACTTAGAGGTCTTAGTTTCATGTCTGCAGTTTTAAAACATAACTCACTAGCATCTTCGATGTCTTTCTTCTTGCCAACCTGTATCAGAAATGTGAAATGTTGCCCGTCAGGAAAAGTGGGAGACACACAAAGACTAGACAAGGAAACGGATAGGAAGAAGGAATGCAGCATCAAAGCATTGTTACTGGGTAGCTCTGCTGTGCTGAGAGGTGGCCATGGCAACAAGGGAACTGAGATGATGAGAGAACAAATATGCTCTGAGAATGTGTGCTCCTTCACCTCTCATCAGAGCATTTGATTGCTTTCAGAGTTGAGACAGCCAAGTTCTGTATGGTGTTTTCTTCCTCTAGGAAGCAAATGAAGGTTTTGGCGGGATCACAATAAAAAAAAAAAATGCCCGGAAAGTAGGCAACAAGTACAGTGCTCTGTACAATAGCCTGCTGGACTTTTCTTGGATATTTTATTCACCTATTTAAAATTATCATCTAAATGAACGCAAATGAACATATCTGGCAGCTCAGGGGTATCTCAGTTCATCTGAAGCAACGCCACTGGGAAGAGCAGGTGTCTCCATCTACATTAGCCTGTTTGCTGGAATGATTGGAAGCAGTCCTGCACAGCTGTTCTAGGGAATGGCAGACCCATTCCTTATTAATTGCTTAGTCATCCTAACTGCCTCACTGGCTAGCCCCCTTCTCTGAAGTCCTTTGAAGAGGCAGATGAAAAATTTGGCACACTTCCTACAGAGAGAAAATTTAGTTTGGGCAGCACTGACTTGGTTGAGGCCAATCTCTTTATATAACAAAGGGAATGCTTTCACAGAGATAAATTCTGATATGTCTTAGTGTTGATAATGTTTCAGAAGTAAATGAGAAGTACATACACATGCACAAACATGAATATATCTCTTAAGAATGCTATGGAAACTGTATGATCAAATAACATAATTACACATTTAAATTGTCCTGAGAATTTTGACATTACTTGTTTTCATACAGATGATGAGAGAGCACATTGTTAACTTTCTGTCACCACTAGGATGTCATTTATTTTTGGTTAGGGGGATGATAATTTTCCCCTATGTTGATGATTGATATAATTATGTTCCCATTGTTGTGTTTATTATTTCAAAAATGTAATTTCTAGGTCAGCAAATATTATCATAAGTATATTCATGCTACAAGGAACACTTGCAAAGTGGAAAAGCATTGAGATTACAATTAAGTTAAAAAAAGTCATTTTTTTGTTAGTTGATTTAGTAAACTTGCTAATTACTTTTGGTTTTCTGTTTGTAAAATTTCGTACTTCTTACCAAGTCACTGTGCATCCTGCCTGCATTGTCTGTGAAAGGATACTCCTCCCTGACTTTCAGATTCCAAAAACGGTGCAAACATTACTGAGATACCTATTTGTTTATTTTCTTGTCTGTCCATATCACAATTTTTATTGTCTTTTTATATGATCTATGTTTTCACAACCCGTAATTTTTCTGGTAATATAGTTTGGGACAGACCCTAAATGAGACACGGGAAAAAATGAGCTCTAGGAAAGCCTGCATTCTTCAGAAGTTTCTGCCTCTGAGAGTGGATACCTGATGTCAGTTACACAGCCCTTACTTAATCACCTTTTAGGGGAGGCTTTTCATTGCTCCTTAAATATAAAAGCTATGACCTGCAGGAGCTAGCCAAATTTCCCATCCTGACTTTTTTTCTGTTCTGGTTGTAAACATGATTACACAGTACTAGGTGTTTATGTAACATCATTCTTCTAAAACTCAAAATATTTCCGCATCTTTTACCTCTGGTATTGTCTGTGAAATAATAACAGCTATGTATTCTTTCCATGTCACAGATGGAGAAACTTAGAGACAATAATAAAGTGATTTATCTGTTATTAAGTGACCATTGAGCTTTAACCCTTGTTCTGAATCCCATTCTCTTCCTTCTATTAAGAAATTCCTTTTTTAAGAGAGCAAATAAAAGGGGCTGGAAAGAAAGCAGGGGCGGAGGAGTGGGTGTGATGGGATCGATCGGATGATGATCTGACAGGCCTTCCTGATGCTTCCATAGACTTCTACCCAGATTTAATGCTAGAAATGGATGCTCTTCGTCTGAAATGATAACATATCCGTACTCATTATGAAGTCAATGCACCATTACCATTGTGAACCCTCATGCTGGAACGTCAGAAAGCATGCCTGTGCGTATCTTTTTAAAAAATTGTTTGGAAACTGATAATGCTGATTTCCTCCAGGGAAGGGAACTCAGTGAGAGGGAGAATGTCCACACCATATCGTTCTATACTTTTTGAATCTAGATCTCTGTGACTGTGCCTTCTATTTAAAGAAATCATCAGAATTTTTTTTTTAAATTGTGTTTCAGCTAGAGACTTTTTCCAGCTTCCCATAAAATCAATATCTGTTCTGAATCACTGAAGAGGATCTCAAAACCTGGATCTTGGTTCCCTAAATTTATTTGTCTTTTAGCTCCTATCTCCTAACCTTTAATTTTACTAAAGGATAGAAAAGTGGCAACTCAGTTTATGGGGCATGTTGAAGTTGTCTAGTAAAACTCCATCTCCACCAGTGAAACTCTCCGTGTTCTCTAGCTCCTTGATTTCTCCTAGCCCTTTCGGCCTTCCCCCCAAAATGCAGGGAAGAGGCTTTTTAAAGTAATGTTCCGAGGTCACTACTGGTAGTAGGGACTTACGAGTGTTCTACCTGGAATAATGTGAAGATCTAGGCACAAGAGGACTTTCTAACGTGGATAAAAGAGTCACACAGGAGCAGAATAAAAATATGAAAGAAGGGAAGGATACCAAGGGAACAGGGAAATCTGGATGCCCATGCAAGACAAACTCAGCAGTGCCTGAAAAGTGATCTGTGGGCAACAGTAAAGGCATTGTAGCCAATTCTCTACACTCAGAGTACATTCTCCTTGCTAGGTTATACTGGTTCATGTCAGATCCTACTGCTGCTGTGGGGTGAATGTCAGGGTTGTGTATATATTTTATTAACACTAGATTTTTTTTAAAAAAAATTAACTGGTGTGGTAGGCAATAGGAATTTATGCCTCTGGTCTAATAGGTGAAATATCTGTCAGAAGCCATATAGAAGATTTTTATTTATATGGGTTAATTTTTTAAGCCTAGATTGGATTTTTCAATGTTCATTTAATTTCAAGTTCTGTTTCTAACCAGAACCTCTCTTGATATTTATTGGCAAAAGCCACGACTCCATTAATAGGAGCCATACAATTCTGCTCTTGTTATATTTTTGTTTTGCTTTGTTTTGTTTTACAAATTCCTTTATAAATGTATTTTCCCAGTGTTTACTGCCTGAGGAACAATCTGCAAAGGTATAAATAGATTCACATTTTATGTTGACAGAGCTTGGTTTGTCAGCAGAAAATTAATAGGCATTTTGTTTTTACTGCTAATACAATTGATCTGATGAAACTATTTAATTGATTTTTATTTATCACAAAGTTTTGCCACATTATTAACACCTGGGACTTCTTTGCTTTTAATTAAAAAACACATGAATCTATAATAACTATCTGTGTGGAATACTGTTTAATATTGTATGGAACGTACTGAGGTATTATTTGTGTCTCCCTCATGTCCACATCATGAAAATTTCTATTCATACATTTTCATTTTTTGGTCACAGAATTCTACACATAAAGTGCATAAGGTGACACATGGGCAGGATTGGGTTTATGAAGAGATGATACCAATGAAATTTTAGCACATTCAAAATATTGTCTAAATTGTCTTTTACAACTTATTGGACATTACTCTTTGAGAGAAGAAAGCAATTCTGTCCAGAGTAAAAATTATGTAGTAAGCAAAGCTGGTGAAAATAATAGTTGAAAAAATTTTCAGTATTCTTTTTAGTGGACATTTTTAGCCTAGAGAGAATTTTAGTACTCACTTTCTCCCACCTCTCTCCTAATTTATTTGAGGTTATTTCTTAGCTCTGCCTTTCTAGAAAAAGTTGACAGGGGCAGGACAACATAGTAACTGAAATTATCTCTTCTCAATCCTTAAAGAAATATTAGCAGTGTGGTCCTTTTTTTCCAGTGGCTGATATTATTTGGTAGAGATTTATCTAAAGATGATGATATTTTTCTCTGACTGTCCATGTGACTTTAAAAATTATTCAGTTCTTCAACTGTCTATAATAATGAGTTTTTCTAGAGCTCTCAAGCAACTTCTGATTAAAGACAATTAAGAACACTTTTAGTCTTCTATTTCCATGAAGTCTACAGGACGATCTTAAACAAAGGCTAAAAAGAGAACATATATTACAAGAGGATTTACACAAAGCAGTAGATTAAGAATTAAAAAATATAGTTCCTTGGACATAGAGTGTGGACTGATGGATATTAGAGATTTGGAAGGGTGGAGGGGTTAGGAGGGGGTGGATGATGACAAATTACTTAATGGGTACAATGTACATTATTTGGGTGATGAATACCCTAAAATCCCAGAATTCACCATTATGCACTATATCCATGTTACAAAATTGCACTTAAAATTTATACAAAGAAATATTTTTTTAAAAATAATTCTATTTTAAAAGAATTAACAGTTGACATAATCTTTCATTAAAAAATGTTCAAATAGTTGATAAAAACATTTAAGGAAGCGATTATGAGAAGAAGCCTGTCTCCACAGGAGTAAAAGTTTCCAATAATTTTTGCTTCTATAAAAGGCCAAATGAACCCTGACCAATAGAAGGCGTGTGGTAAAAGCAGAATATTCATCTAGAAAGTGGGCTGTGCTTCTGAACACTCAAATGCTCTTCATGGTTATATTTGTAATTAGAGCAATTAGACTGGAATAAATAAGTCCAGTGGATTGGTAAAATGCATAAAGAATTTTTATTTTTGCAAAATGACAAAATTCTAGAAGCCTTAAATTTAAGAGCTAAGACATCTTACAGTATACAAAAATATGTAAATTTTCCACAGTCAAAACACATTCTTAAATTTACGGTTTATTTTCCATATGTATTAACTAAAGATTGCTCAGATTAATGTCATGACTTGACTCATAATGCAAACTTTTCATAAAAACCTACTTATTTTACATAACCTGTACATTTGTAAAAATGTAGTTAATATATGTCTTCTCATTATATTTTCAAATGAAATGGGAGAAAATTGCTGTGTATATATGTATCTCTTTTACTAAGACAGCATCAGTTAACTACAAACCTGACATTGTCAAAATAGAATTCACATTTTACAAGATTAAAGTTTAGCAAGATTC
>RJWJ010005809.1:0-66028 GCA_004363605.1 Indri indri
GATTTAAGTACTAGCAAATATAAAAGCCCAGAAATGGGGAGTCACAGAAGGTAAAAGGGATGGGGAGATGAAGAAACATGATGGAGGAGGGGACGAGGTATGCTTTTAGGGTTGTATTGTCCTTTACAATGGCAACGACAGAAGCAGGTTCAGAACTCCATGGGGGTGGACCGAGGACTGGGACTGCCCTATTAGTAGGAAGAGTTAGTATGAAGAAACTAGGCTTTGGCTTCCCAAAGAAATGGGTTCTAATGCAGGCTCTGCCAATGACTGCTTGCCCCAGACTGAGGAAGTGGACCATTTCTTTTTTTCTTTTTTTGAGACAGAGTCTCGCTCTGTTGCCCGGGCTCCATTTAGCTCACAGCAACCTCAAATTCCTGGGCTCAAGCGATCCTCCTGCCTCAGCCTCCCGAGTAGCTGGGACTACAGGCACGTGCCACCATGCCCGGCTAATTTTTTTTTTCCTACGTATGTATTTTAATTGTCCAGCTAATTTCTTTCTATTTTTAGTAGAGACAGGGTCTCGCTCTTGCTCAGGCTGGTCTCGAACTCCTGAGCTCAAACAATCTGCCCGCCTTGGCCTCCCAGAGTGCTAGGATTACAGGAGTGAGCCTCCGCACCCGGCCTGGACCATTTCTTGGAGCACTGAGTTTCCCCACTATAATATGGAGATAATAGTATCTTACTCCTTTCAGAATGTTGCAGGAATTTAACTGAGGTTATTCATGTAAAGGGCCTCAAACAAAATGGTAAAAGTTTATAATTATTATGCAAGTCACTGGTAAAACACAGTGTTTATAAAACTAAGGGGCTGGATTAGACAACCTAAAAGGCCATTTTAGGTTGAAATATTCTATAACAAACCATAGAAATATCAAGAAAAAAAACAGCTCTAAAATATATATAACCCTTCTGATAAAATAATTTGCTAATATAACACAATGATAAAAATAAAAAGGGGAAAAAAGTAGAAAAAATTTCTATCAAAATTTTATAGGAAAAGAACACCAACTAAAATAAAAAGGCAAGCAACAGATTATAAAAATATCTTTGTAGCAAATATGGCAGATGAAGATTAGTATCTTTATTATACAATACGACATACATATTAAGAACAAAAATAAGGCCCCAGTATGTAATATAGGAAGGACATTAACAGTTACAACTGTTTACCAAACAGAAAAACATTTTATCTCATGATGCCACTATTATTCTATCAAATTGGTAAAGATTTAAAATGTATGACCCTCAGTGCATTAAAGGAAATTCTCATGCTTGTAGCAGCCCCTTGGACATGTATCGAAAGTCATGAAAATGGCCAGGCATGGTGGCTCACACCTATAATCCTAGCACTCTTGATTGTTTGAGCTTGGGAGTTTGAGACCAGCCTGAACAAGAGTGAGACCCCGTCTCTACTAAAAATAGAAAGAAATTAGCTGGTCAATTTAAAAAATAAAATAAAAAAAAGTAATGAAAATGACACCCTCCAAATTATTCCAAAAAAATAATAAATGTGAAAAATGCACACAGGTGTCTATTCATAATACTGAGGGTGCAGGGAGGAGGAAAGAACCTTCATATTTGACACTAAGGAGATAGTCAAACAATGAAACATCAAACTGGTATCAGCAACATAGAAAATTTCTTATGAGCATGTTAGGGCAAAACAAATGAGATATAAAACTATTTACGAACTGATTATAGTTATGTAAAAATAAAAATATGGTTGGGCACAGTGCATGAGCCTGTAATCCCAGCTACTTGGGAGGCTGAGAAGGGAGGATCACTTGAGCTCAGGAGTTTGCAGCCAGCTTGGGCAATATAGTGAGATTCGATCTCTAAAAATTAAAAAAAAAAAAAAATTACAAGGGGGAAAATACCTACATCAAAGGGCTAATGGTGGTTGTGTATGTGCGATTCTGATTCATTTTTGGAGTCAGAGTAACAGAGTATCAAATACTAGTTTCAGGCCCATAAATGGGTCATACCAAGAACAAGTAATCTTTCTGAATCTTAATTTCTTCAATTACAATTATACAGGCTGCTGTAAGGATACAATGATACATACAGCCCAACCAAAGGGCTGGCATTGTACTTAGCACATGATAAATGCTAGATAAATGATAGTCATTTTCCTTTTATTGGTAATATGGTTAAATTGCCTTTATTGGAAAAATGTTATAAACAAGAATGTTTTAATTATTTGACTATTATGCAGGGAATTTCCTGAATAGATACTTCTTAAAATTTGCTATATTTCCTCTTTAAATTTTCAGAAATGAATCAAGTGTGAAGACAGCATTTCTGTTAATCCATATATAGCACTTACAAATTGCTCTGTCTTATCTATTTTGTAACTTTTTAAACTATAAGAAGTGGTTGCAAAAGAAGATTAAATTTGTACACTTAACACATAAAATTCACCAGATGCCGCTGTAAAGGGTCTCAAATGTTAACACTGGCATATTCTTATGGTATCTTTGCATTTTCTCTGTGAGATCCTGTACAATCCTGCACATTCTGAATCATGTTGGCTTTGGAGTATACACTCCATGATCAAACACAGAAGTAGTGTTCTTCTGTGTTTAGGGCCATTAATTTAAAATAGATTTGGACATTCAACTTCCCTTCCTATCATATAGATTCCTTCGTAACATAGAACTGGACATTCAAGTTCCTTCATAAGACCACATTTTGAACTAAAGATTACCCTCCAAAGTATTTATGTATAAGCATGTCTAACTATAGAAATGTGATATCACTACTTTTTGTTACTTTCTTTTTCCAAACATGTTCATTAGCTTATGAAATAAAAGCTACAGTATCTTTTAGACAAACATTTACTTAGAAGTAGCCAAATGTCAGATGACACCCTGCCTTTCCATTTTTACCTTCCATCATCCAAACCTCAATGACATGCTCCATGATAAACCCCACATTGAAAAAACTCTGACTTCACATCTCAGTACTATTGTGATTCATAATAATAGAAGACACACTTTTGTTTTGATTACCTTGTTATAATGACAGAAAGACATCTTAATTCATCAATGACGCAAACAAGACAGCCAAATATACTACTAAGCATCTAAGTTATATCGTGTGTGGTCAAAAGAGACTTTGCTGGAAAGGGAGGGTCATGTTTTGCAATTTGGCACTAGCTCCACAGTTCTAACTTTTGAAGCTGCTGCAAGAGTTTGAAGTCAGAGAAGGAAAAAAAAATACCTAAGGGAAGAGGGCTATGATTTAACGTAAAGAAATCAGTTGTTGCTAATTTAACCCACGTGTTGTATGTCTGCCATTACCAGTTTGTCTTTCTGTCGTTCACCATGGATGAGAAAGCCGCTTCGTCCATTGCCTTCGGGGTGCATGACCTTACAGACCCCGACGCGACTGATCCCGCCTCCTTCCTGTGGGAACCATCCCCCGCTGGAGTCATCTCTGGTCATAACCACAGCCTTGACACGCACAATATAGCTGTCACTAAAACGACAACAACAAGAAGAATGGGGTATGACAATGGTCTGGTAGCTGCAGAACATGTTTCGCAATTCAAGTTGACCACCAGCCAGCACTTTTCTGGACTCGTCAAAAGAAAATCTATGCCTGGCAGCAAACTTAAAAGGTAGCCCATCAACTTTTAGGGAAACAGCAAGACACTTAAACTCAATATAAAAGTACATTTTTAAAAAGATACCTAGTAATTAAAAAACATTTGTGAGCCTTTGAAGATGTATGCAGCTATAATATTCTCCAGTTTCAGGGTATAAGTATTAATAATAAAACAAATAAGCTGATCTCTGCAATTACAGTCTCTATAGGTTGGAAAGATACAAACCTATTAATTTAAGATGGTATTATGGTTTCAAATCTTTAAACTTAGTTGACAATGAATGACCAAGTCTTAACATTTTATAAAGCTAATATTCTTATTTAGCACAGAATAGGATTATCTACTCCAAATCACAAATTCACCATGAAATCATTTATACAGGTGGGAAAATATTTCAATTCAAATAACCCTTTACACATTGGTAGCCTTCTGTTTATGATTTTATTTTTTTCCAGTCTAAAACTTCAATTTCGCAATAAATTCTTTTGCACGTTTGTCAATAATCCTTTTTTTCCTCCAGAGACCAACTCTAGCTTCTTTTCATTCTTCATCACTTTTGGGGGAAGTACTATTTGATTTTCAGCAAGACCATTACATTCTCACTTGCTGTTTTCTTTCTTTGGAAAGAATTCATTTTTTACTCATTCAAACATACATTCACGTCTTCTATACGCCAGGCACCCAGATTCTAGGGAAGCAAAGACACAGAGCAACATAGAATCCTTCAGGGGTGACTGTCCCCAGTGCTCGGAGCCTGGCCACCAAGACCTGCCAGAGACCATGGAGACAGTCCCTCTGCCCCACATCCCTGCTCACCTCACTCACACACAAAGGCAAAGCCACTGGACTTTCCGCGACCCCAACAGCTCACCCTCCACTGTGACCCAGCAGCTCCCTTTCCTATCATCCTCCCCAAGGTCCACCATTCCCCTTACTTCCTCATCCTCTCCTCTGACCATTCCTTTCATTTTTTTATTGAGGCAAATATAAACAACATAAAATTTACCATCTTAACCATTTTTAAGGTATAAGTTCAGTGGTGTTATTAATAACTGCACCCACATCATTGTGCAACCATCGCCCCCCTCCACCTGCAGAACTTTTTCATCATCCCAAACTGAAACTCTGTACCCACTGAACACTAACTCCCATTCCCTGCTCCCCCCACCATTTTACTTTCTGTCCCTGTGACTTTGGCTACTCTAGCTACCTCATATACGCTCCTCTCACCTTCCTAACCTAAAAGGAAATGCGCTTTCGGCTGAGCCTCCATGGCCTTCCTCCGTGGCCCTTTCTCAGGAGGCTGTTTTCTCCCTCCCACATCTATGCCTGCTGGGCCTAGACTGAGCCTAGACGTGGGGCAGGGCGCTCACCACGGCTGCAGCCTATCCGCCCTCCCTCTGGTTCCAGTTCCTCTAAGCTCATACACCTGTCCCTGCCCCTCACAACCTTTCTTCAATTTCTACAGACCTCGGGGTCACCCCCCTCATTCCTTGAAGACCTTAGCAGCTGGGTTTACTGTCCCTCCATCTCTCCACCATGATGCCTGCCATGATTCTTGACAATTTTGTTATTGACTCTGAAAATCCTTCCAATTCCTTGGCTTCTCAGTTTCTGGGATTCTTCCCCACCAATGCCCTTGTTTTACATACCTAACAATACCCATTCATGCCCAGGTCAACCCTTGACTTTGTCATTACTAATATCTGCACTGCCTCAATTTTATTTTATTTTTTTAGAGATAGGGTCTTGCCCTGTCACCCAGGCTGGAGTGGAGTGGTGCCATCATGGATTACTGTAACCTTGAACTCCTGGGCTCAAGTGATCCTCCTGCCCCAGCCTCCCAAGTAGCTAAGACTATAGGTGTGCACCATCACACCAGGCTGATTTTTTAAATTTTTTTGTAGAGACAGTGACTCACTATGTTGTCCAGGCTGGTCTTGAACTCCTAGGCTCAAGCAATCCTCCTGCCTTGGTCTCCCAAAGTGCTGGGACTACAGGCATGAGCCACCGTGCCTGGCCTCATCTCAATTTTAAGCATCCTGCTCTCCAGCCACCACTTCCTGACTTTGCAGTTCCCTCCCTCTAGACTCCAATAATTCTTCACCCCACTGGGACCAACAATGTACTGGTTCTGACCACTTTAACCCTGTACCCAAGATCCCCTCATGCCCTCCCTTGATTCTCTACCCAACTTAAGTTCCACAGCCTATCACAATCTCTCTGCACACAATCTTAACGCCTTTGCCCTCTCTTTCCTCACTCTCATTGCCTGGCACAACCCCAACCCGGTTAAATCTTACATCTACCTACTCCATGATCCCACCCAGGCCGCTGAACATGGTAAGAGGGAAAAACTCCACTCTACTATGCTTAGAGGCCTTGTTTTAAAGTCACGAACACTAACCTCAGGTGGGTCCTTAAGTGCCACCTGGCATCCTGCTACATTTCCCTGATCTGTCCCCATGAAGACTATTTCACAGAGCCTCCTACTCCTTGCTCTCAGATGATGGATGGGCTTACTTTAACATCACTGAGAAAGTAGACACAATCAGAAGAGACCTTGCACCTGTGCCTACCACCATGCCTACTACTTTGTACTAGTATTCTCTCTGCCTTTCCTCCTGTAACCGTGGCTGAACCATCCGCGATCCAACCTGGGGCCTACTCCTCCACTTAAATACCTTCTGTATGCTAACAGTGCCCAAACTGACATTTCCAAACAGATCTCTTCCCCAGCTTCAGACCAGTAAGACCAAGAGCCTATGTGATTTCTCTCCTTGAGCATCTAATAGGCATCTCAATCAACATGTTTCAGATTGAATTCTTGATTCCAACACCTTCCCATCCTTCTGATTCTCTCTTTAAAATATATTCAGAATCTATTTTTTACCACCTCCATCAACACTGACCTGACCTAGCTGCCATCACCTTCCACTGCGATTACTGCAATAGTCTCCCAACTGGCATCCTTACTTCCATATTTGCCCAACTTTCTCTGAAAACAGAACAGTAAGTCAGATCACCACATTCTACTCAAACAAACCCTCCACTATACCCTATATTACTCTAAGTAAAAGCCAAAATCTGGCCCTACCCTACTACTCTCCTTCTTGCTCATTCTACTTTAGTGCCATGACTCCTTGGTGGCCCTGCTCATTAACCACACTCCTACTGCAGGGCCTTTGCACTTGCTATCGCTTCTATTTAAAACCCTACTTCCCAACCTTCTCCCCATATGCCAAATAGGCTCATTCTTTTATTTCATTCAGGTCTCTGCCCAAGGTTATTTCATCATATTAATAGATGACTTCCCTGTCCACTCTATGTAAAGCCACCCCTCTTAAATCTTCTCACCCTGATTGGTCTTTCTACATGCTAGTAAATCAATGCTGTCCTATGACACATCTGTTTACCTATTAGGATATAAATTCCACAAGAGCAGGGACTTTGCCCTTTTTGTTCACTGCTACATCCCTAGAGCCTAGAATGGTGTCTTACATATAACAGGTTGTGGAATGAATGGATTCAATACACAATATAAACAGGTTTTTGAAAATATATTTGTAGCTAACAGAGTCCCTGTAAAAATATAGTGTTCAATACCCACTTGCTTATGAACCACAATAGCGTAATTGGAATAACAGTAAAGATTTCCTTCCCATTAATGGGAAAACTGAATAAAAATCACAGCTTCCATATATAGAAGTACACACAAAAATCACAGGATGCACATATATCACTAATCCACTCATTTCATATTCATGCATATTCCTTTAGATCCTAGAGATTGATTAAGAACATTTTATAACATTTATTTAGATTAACTGCATACAATTTTAGAGACTAGCCATCGTTTTTCTTTCCTATACCTTGTTTACATCAGAAAAGCTAAGGGGCCCCAGGATTTGTAATTCTCCAGTGTGCAACGCAGCTTTCTCAGATCTTCTGTGAGTGTCCTGTGCGCTCATCTCAACAGGAAATGGCCAAGGTGAAGAATTGAAACTCTACACACCTCCTGTTAAAAATGCTGTCACTTTTTGTGTGTGGCAGCTGTGTGATGGTGTCCTATTCTTTGAGGGGATTAAGTAAACATGAAAAAGGGAAGTCTCCATTATTTATGTTAGTGCCATAAACTTACTTCCAAAACAAGCACTCATTTATCAGAGATTTTAAAAAATATCCTACCCTCTGCTTCCAGACTTCAATTCAAGGGCTGTTAGTTAACTCTGGCCTTTGCAGGCCCTCTGTGGCACCCTTTCTCCTGCCTCAATTCCTCCCACCAGTGCCTTCCTGGAGGCAGACTTCTCTGTGCGGGGTGGGGGCTCAAGGGGCAGAAGCCCCCTTAGTCTCCTCGGCAACAACCCGACAGCCAGCACTAACTGAGGCATCCGGCTATTTACAAGGAGGCAGGGGGATAAAGTGCTGCACTACAAGTTGCGTAGGATGTCTGGATAATCCAGCTGCATGGCCGCCTGCCAAATGCTTCCTATCTGTGGCGTATTTACGTTACTCAGGCACCTCGCCCCACCCAGAACAGAAATGACAGTGAACTCTACTAACCAAAAAGGTATAAAGGAGGAAAACGCCCTTTCCACCTTCCCTCCCCGTCTTTCTGGAAAGAATTAAACAACATCTGTTTAAAACAGATGCAGGGTTTGGGGTGGGGGGCGGTAATGGAGCAGGAATGGCAAGGGGAGATTCGGTTTTTTTTTTAATTTGCACAAGGAAAATGCTGCTGGTATGCCTTAGAAAAAAATTCAAAAACATGCTTTGTCAGAAATAACAAACATTTTTTCAAAAAAAGCTTCGGAAACTGACAACTGCTGTACTGGTGAGAACCTGGTGAAGCTCGAGACGTGGGTCCAAACACCAACTGAATGGAGCCCTAGTGTCCGAACCTGAGCAGAACTGCCCCAAACAGTCAACGTCATTACAAACGGTATTTGACAACAACTACTCAAACAATACCATATTCTTCAGGTGTGTCAAAAGCAAAATCGGCCGAACTGGAGGTCTTCCATTTAAATGTGGTTTCTTTAAGGAAAAAGCTTTGTGTTCGTATCATGTGGACGTATTTGTCAAAACAGGACTTACTGGATCACTCATATGTAAACCAGGCAGGAGACGTCCCATCCCATAGGAAGGGAAAGAAAGCAAAAATTTCAAAACTGGATTAGCACCCCAAATCAAAGTTTTAGATCTCAGGCCTTTACGTTCTATGTTTTCTCCAGATTCAAAGCAGGCCCTGTGTGTGTGCACGGAAGTAAACCAAAGGACAGTAGGAAACGGTGCCGCGGCAGCTCCGCATCCTGTACAGAATGTACGCTTCGGGCCAGACAGGCCAGAAGGGCCTGACCTTCTCAGCAGCTGAAGAAACCTTTCTGGGCTGCATTTTCCTCCTTTCCAAAATAAATAGAGGGTCTACCCCGCTGATTAAAAGCAGTGATACAGGTCAAGTGCCAGATCCAGAGAAGTTTGGTAAGTTGTGGCCAGCATTATTTTTGCAGAAAGGCTGACCTTGATTACGAAAACAGGTCCCTTCAAACAGTGGCCTCCAAGGCCGCTGAGGAGCGGGTTTCCAGACTGCCTGCCCTCCTCAGCTGTCAGAGAGTAGAGGGACAAGGAAGCTGTCAGGCACTCAACAGTAGGAGAAAATCTGAAACGACCTCTGCAATTATCAATGCAAGTCAGGCTTATAAAGGCCAGGTGTGGCCACTCTAGGCACACCTGCACAGGAAAGTAATGCTGTCTGGGACCTGGCCCGCTGCTACCAACCCCCACCGCTGCAGGATGGAGACTGAGACTTTTATATCCCCCATAAATACTTCCCAGGGCCAGCCCTTATCTGATTACACGGCTCCTTTATCTCTCCATTATGCTTAACATTAGATGCACTTCCTCCCAGCCTCCTTTCCACTCTCCTCCACTTCACCAGACCTTGAGAGGGATTAACCAAGATCCCAGCCTCTCCAGCCCAACTCCCAGACGCCGGCTGAGCCAAATATAACACCAACTTCTCCCGGCAGCCAGGCACTCTCACTTTATTTTAATCACATCCCCCGCCCCCAGTCTTCCTCATGCTTATAGATTTATAAAGCCTCTTTGATTTCATTGAATTACATGTTTAAAATGTATGTGTGTATAAAATATATATGTCTAGTGATCTTTTTAAAAAGAATCGACAAAATATTTCAGTATAGAATCAAATGTGTTAAGAAGCCAAAGGTATTGGTCATATTCTATTAGTTAAATTGAGTAGTGGTTTTGTGGGTGTTCATTTTAAGTATCAACTACTTAAGAATTTTTTAAAAGTGGATTGCTCTGGTTTTAGAAGTTTATGTATTCTGAAGTTTAGGGGCAAAGAAAGTTATACATAATGTAGTTTTATGCTCAGTGGTAGCATGATTTTCTGCTCTGTACAAGCCACTCAAGGTAGAACACTTGCTCTGCATGCCTAATGTCACAGGAAAGAAGGCCTCTACAGTCACTACTAAAATATGCACCATTTGTATGAGTAGGTTAGGCCATTATAGAAAAGCCCACCAATGCCCATGGTAGAAAGACTCGATAGCAAAGATGCCAGATCTGGCAGCGGCTAATTGTGGCAAAGGCACCAGCTGTCCTCTCAAACACTGATAAGCGGCATTGTGAAGGAAAGAAGAAATTTTCTGAATGTTAAACATTTACTTCAAAAAGAGAATGGGTTTGCACGACATCAGAGTTCGGGAAGGTGAAAAGTGGGCGAAGATCAGAGAGTAGAAGGTGACAGGGAGGCGTAGCCCCACAGTTCTTTAACATCAGTAAAATCAGCTGCAAAATACATGCGATGGACAGTCATCTTCAAAACTGCCCCACCTCAGTATCTGCTAGTAAAAGAAGCCATGTACTTGAACGGTACTAACACCTAAATCTGAACTCACAGTGCCAGGGTTCCATGCTAATGACCAGATTTGCCAAGAGGAGAAAACAGGCTCTTCAGTCCAATCTTGTTTCCCTGCTGTTCTGAAATACCACAGCTAATCTTGCCCATGCAAGTAACCTCCTCCCCACCAGAGGATTACAACATAGCTTTGATAAGTTTTATCTTCGTTATCAATTGAGGTATTTTTTAATGGTATAGAATTCAGTTTTCAGGAATGGAACCCCAATATAGAACATGGTACCCAAAGTTGTGTGTAGTGGGGAGGTAGTCCTGGCCTTACAATGAGTGGGGATGTAACCTTCATCCAGGAACAAATTAGGCTGAAAGCCAGGGGTCCTGATTGCGTTGTGGGAGCCCCAGAAAGGGTGTGAATACGTTTTCCTCCTTCACTCTGTGTTAAGCTTGGAATCTGAGAGTAAAGCCAGTAGAAAATGTTTTAGGAATCCCCACTGTAGCCTTGCACCACAAGCCAGTAAGTTCTGCTGTCCTGCAAGGTCACTAGTGCCCTCTGTGTCCTAGTTCTACCCTCCCCTGGAGGGGGAGGTAAGGGGCACGTCCATCCTCATCCTCGCATGCCTCGGATAAGCCTGGCATCTTTGTTGTTCACGCTACCTAGCTACACTGAAGCATGTAAATAAACCTACTCGCCCACACATCATCTTCCAGCGCACATACTAAAAGGGGCCGTTTCCTCTATTATCATGAAAGACACTGGTAGCACAACTAATATTTGAAATATAAATGATTATTAAACTAAATAATTTACAAATCATTCATCAGAACCAATCCTAGCAAGTAAGTTTATTAGACATGGACCTCTAGTATTTTTACTTCCCTACGGAAATTTTAATATAAAAATAGTCCTTTTTTAATAAGCTGAGAACTCTTATTTTTATAAGCTAGCAATTATGATTTAAAATATATGCCATACCTTGTTTAACATATGCTGCTGATTTAGCAAGGTACGTGCCTCTAAAATATATTTTTTAAAAATCTCAATTCACTGTAAATGTACACATTTCCCAATCTCTGAGTGCTACCTTACACCTTCAGGCCATCAGAGCCAGAGCAGAAGGTACACCCACATTCTGGTACATTCTCTCGCAAAGCAGGGCCGAAGCACCTGTGCTGCAGATGCCCTTGGGAGTGGAACGCATGCTCTGCCTGGCTGTCCCAAGTCAGGGGTACCAGGCAGTGTACCGTTCATGTCTGGCCTCTCCCCGTTTCTTTGCTGCTGTGTCCTGTGACCCATAATGGCCAAGAAAAGGAAATGAAGCAAAGACACAAAGGAACAAAGATCGGGGCTGGAAGTTAAACATGCAAGCTTTACAGAGGCTTAAGAGGCCTTTGAGAAAATAGTTGGGGAAATACCAGCAGGCAATTAGGGATCCTCTGACATCCCTGGAGCCTGGGAGCACTGACAGACAGTTCTAGTGGGCTTGGAAAACCCACTTGGGCAGATGCAAGTTGGAGCTTCTGATGCCACCCCCGCCAAGAGAGCCCCAATTTTGGGGACGAATCTGCATGGACTGTGAACTGAAGGTGGGGTGATGCCTGTGGCATGGCAATGCCCACGCATGCTGGAAGTTACCTCATAAAATGCTGGTTTTGTGGTTTCCTTCGCAGCAAGTTTGCAAAGTTGTACTACACTCACTCCATTGTACTACTGTTTTTGGAACACAATTTTTAATTCCACCTCTAAGTGTTTATCTCCTGCAATTTGAACAAGCATAAATCCTGCACAGGAAAACAGTGATTCAGCTGGAGTCTACTGATACTGCTCTCATATTTGGGATAAAAGTCTTAATAAAAACCCTTTAGTTTTACTTACTTTACTATATCAAACTGTCTGAAGGACAGAGCTATAGTTTAAAAAAAAAAATAAACAACAAACCTTTCCAACGACTTTAAATTCAGCACTTAAATCCAGAAAACACAAGAATACTAAATGTATCCATGATGACTGATCACTTATAAGTGGGGCACAATAAAGATAAAGGCATTGGGGCTGTTCTGCTCATGCGCAACCTAACACCCTAACACGGGGCAGTTTTAAACATGGGCAATGAAGCGTTTGCTGAAGTAAACCTTAGTTTCAGCACCTGAAAGGGCAATTTTAGAAGTTGTATCTAAGGCAGATTTTTAAAAAATGGTTCTTTAGCAACTCTCCCTGCATCAACACAGCTTTCCTGAGCAAGTACCTCTTGAGGTGAGAGATGCACCCAGCCAAGAAGGAGAGCTGGGCTGAGGGCAAGCCTGCAGAGGGGTAGGACAGGCATGGTAGTCTGCTGATTACAATCGGTTCAGAAGGTAGCGACTTTTTCTTGAAATTCGAAAACTCTTTGCTGTAATCCTTACTAATAGCAGAAACCCTAATTTTCCAACCCTGGGGCACCAGGGAGCTGGGGACTCCCCAGGCATGTTTCCTGGCCAACCAGCTAGGACCTGTGCATCAGTCAAGCATCTGTACAGCAGGTAAAGGACCTTAATAGAAGGCTCTGGAATGCATTTAAAATTATTTCTGAGTTTTATAACACTGACGCTAAGAAATTAAACTCACACTACCCTCCAACACTCCTTAGATTTGCAAGTAAATGTGATACAATTTTAAAACATAAAATACTTATAATTCCACTAAATTCAAAAAAGTTGAAAAATTTTTTTTTTAAGATTTTTGTTTTTAAACCTAGCATTAAATGATTCTCTGCACTGTCCCAGGTGAGGATTACAGGAGCACAAGGTGGATAATTCAGATTTAGGCTCTTCCTTCCAAGGCAAATCCCCTATTCCAGACGAGGCTTCTGAACCTAACTGGCCGTGTCCCCTGTCCGCCTCCACTCCCCTCTCTCCTTACCCTGTCACAGCCAGGAATCCTATCTGCTATAGACTGTTACTAAAGTAACAAGATAAATATAGATATGTATACGTGTGTTTTACTGTACTCTTAAATCTATTAAAAGCATTTTCTGCAACTTCTCTAAATATTAACAAGCATATTTTAAGGTTACATCATTTAGGAAATTATGAGAAGATTTTATTGTAATAGTTCATTAACATTCAAGGCATCTACTGGAGATAGATCTGAGTTTTTGTCAAAAACCACCAAAATGTAAGCAACTTTGACATGAGCAAACTACTTAAAAAAAAATGAAAGTTATTTTATTCAAAGCAAAAACGAACCTATCCACTTCTTACACACTGAAATGGTGTGTCCGAAAGGGCTGTTTCAGGCTGGGAAGTAGGGGCAAGGCAGTCCTGGGAGGTGAGAGGCTGAAGTCTGAATGCAGGTTTATGGTTTTGCTTTTATTGTCTGTCTACTTTACTGAGCCTGAAGTTCAGGGGAGTTCATAATTAATCAAGATCAAAGGATTACAAATTTAAAACAAACAAAATAACCCACCCCTGAAGAAACCTTTCTTTTTCTACTTTTTACTCTGAAAGCCATGATTTTCTTTGACCTTCTGTTTTACACATCCTTCCAAAAACAGTATTTACAACCCACATTTAGACCCCAAAAGGCCAGCTAATGGAAATGTCAGATTACTAAACAAAATTAACTCTCACATTAAAGTGTACAGGTAATAGAAAAATTGGTACTTCAAAACACGAGTGGCAAAAGGAGTTGTTTAAAGTTAATAATCGCTAATTCAGGGCTTTAAACTGCAGCCCTTGAACTTCTATGCCTGACTTTTTCAGCATATTTTTGCTTTCTTTCTCATTATTGGAGAAAACAAAGGAAGAGAATACTTAATAATCCACATGCTGAAATGTTTAGGGGAGAAACACTGATATCTGCAACTTACTCTGAAATGCATTAAAAAAAAAGGTGGACTCTTGGACAGAGATGGATGGATATACAGATACACAGGTGTGTGATAAAGCAATAATAGCAAAAGGCTAGCTGCAAGTGGTGGGCGTGTGGGTGCCAACTGTACATTTCTTTCTACTTTTGTGGACATTTGAAAACTTTCATAAGGAGGAAGAGTGAGAGAATCTATAATGCTATATTTTAAACTGAGATCACTATTTAGATCTATAAGATGCTGATAATAGTATTCAAAAGTCTGGGTACTTCCTTCGATTCAGGTCATAGTTTCCATTTTTTACCTGTTATGTGCCCCATGAAAGTAAACCATGATCAAAAGGTCAGGAAATTACTTTACCACACTATGTTAATACCAAATTCTAAACCTGCAAAATCCTTTACAAGCCAGCACTTAATAAGACCTGTTCTCAAACAAAAGGAGGTGATAATTTACCCCTGGGGAGGAAGGAAAGTCATGCTAGCATAAGCCCACAGGGTTTTTAAGAGCCTCACTGTTGATATTCCCAACGGACCCACTGGACTTGGGTGCCCTTTCAGGTGGCAAGAATTACTAATTTATTTAGTTCCTTTTTTCCTGGGATTCTGCCATCTCCCTTCTTAGGGATAGAAAGCTAACACACAAAGAAACAAACAACACACAGTCAAGGCATTTATTCCCCCTGAGAAATGCTGGACTGCTTCTTTGTCTCCCAAATGGGGAGTGGAACAGAGATGTGCCTGCAGGTAGAGTTTAGGTCTTCAAGTTAGTTAACACCTTTTAAACCAGAAAGAATCATGGAAACCATCTACCCTAGACCCCTCACTCAGACGGAAAAATTAAAATCCAGACTGCAGAAGGAACTTGTTCAAGGTCCCTGACACTAGGGACAGGTAAAGGACTAAAATGTAGTCTCTGTAACCACTCCCTGCCCACACTTTTTTTTCCTTTTTAAAGGGCCTTGTGTTGTGGCAAAACTCCCCATATCCAAGCTAGGTGCTTTCAAGGATGTAAGAGAAGTTATTCTTATTGGTCTCTTAAAATTTACTGACTGTAAAAGGAATTGTAAGGAGAAATGAAGAGGTATCACTGATAGCACAGCTACGTGAAAAAATAACAGAGCCGAGGAGTGGGGCAGGGAAGTCCTACTCGTCTTGGCAAAGTTTCACACCAATAGAGCAAATCTCCTTTTGGATCTGTCAGTACACCTAGTGCTGGAAGTCAGGAGACCTAACCTCCATCACATAGCTCCTTCTCACAACAGGGCAAGACACCACAGACTCATATGCAAGGTGAGGGCTAGGGACCAAATGAGATTTGAGGTCCGTTTTCAACATTGGTCCCATTGTAAACTTTGTGTTTTAAAAAAGGGCCTTAGAGTCCTTTAGCTGTGGGAGAGGGTTTAGCAAACCTACACCACTAAAATATCCTACAAAAGCAGATCAGAAAACATTCAGCAGGAAAATGTAACCGAAAACATCTTTTGAACAGAACAAAACTTGAGACCACAAAGACCTGAAACCACGTCAAACTAACAGATATGTTCTCTCGCAAGTGTTATTACGCAATTACAAAGTTCCCAGGAGTGAAACTGGTTTATCAAAGTATTTTGAAAAACAAGCAAATGATGAAAATTGAGTTTTAATAAGTTTAATAAGATCCTTTGTAAAAAGAAAAAAATAGGTACAACCTAATCATCTAGTTGAGTTTATGCATCCACAAATGTGAGATTCTCTGTAGCCCCATGGAAGAAAAACCCTATAACATATTAATGGAACAAATGTAAGCAAAAAAGAGAGATCTCCCCCTTTTCTTCCAAACAGTTCATTCTATCTGCCTTATGAGTAGACTCAAGACAAACTTCCCAGTCCCAACCTTCACTACATTCACAGAAAAAAGGAGAAATTGTTAGGAAAATGTAACGTAGGCACTGCTTAACTTAAAAATGGGGAGAGACATTTTTATAGATCTATGATAAAGCAACTCAATGCGCTTCAAGCTGCATGTTAGGTACAGGCTGTTTCATGTGACCAATAAGTCCTGGTTCAAAAGTTTTCTTGTAAATCAGTAGTTTGAAATTGGAATGTATTTTCCCTACAGAAAAACATAAAATGGTGAGCAGTGGGGTTCCCAATTCAGCCCATGAAAACCTCATCAATTTGTAAAATACTGTTATATTCCCAAATCTTTCCACTGCCCACTGACAGACTCCTTAACAGAAGCCTCTTTCCCCACTGCCAGCCGCAGCCGGCCAGTTCCACTCAGCTCTTCTGGGTTTTCGCCAAGAGCTTTCCTATCTGGGTGTGAGGTGGGGGAGAGAAGGTAAGCAAGGAAGAATTCTTAAAACTCCTGATTTAGCTTTGTTTTGCAGGTCCCTGGAATTTGGCACTCTTGGATCCTGAATGGCTCTAAAAAGAGCCAACCTGTTAATAAGGTTGAGAAATCTTTACACCTCAACAAGCAAACAGACCAACAAAAAGCAAGCACCTAAATACCCAAACTCAAAATTGACTTGTTTAAATGCAAAGGTATCAATGGTATCTGTTACTAATGCAGTGGTTTACAAATCCTAGCTAAGTGTTCCTGGGGAGACTGTTTCTTTTTAGGGTCGGTGTTGGTGAGCAATTAAGGCCAAGTGTGAGGCTCACAGGGTAACCAAGCTGATGCAGTGGATTCCTGACTAGATGACTACACAGAGGGACAGGATTTGTTCTACGGAAGCAATTTCCTTCTGCGTTATAACAAAACAGAACCATCCACTCAGCAGACGTACTTCCCTTAAGTTACTTTCCTGCCATAAAAGAACTGGGTGGTAAGAATAATGTACGGGACAACTAGCTACCAAGCTTGCTCACAGTTTTAACATGTTAAATATTTTTTCACTTATAGGGGAGTATTCTAGTTTGAAGTACTTGATTCAAAAAGAACCTCCAAGAAACATTAGAGCTAAGTCCTCCCAAAGTCCACCAGCTTGTGCAAGCACTAGAAGGCATTTTATTTCAAGACTCACAAGCTTCACAGACATTAATCATTGAGATGAGTGGCTAAGCTGCTGAAGCTGGGCTTTCCTGACCATTACCAACACATTAATAGCAGGGAACCCAACCAAGCTTTAAGTTATACACATTCCGTGGTGGCTAAAGACCACTGCCCGAGACAGGACAACCCAGTGGCTGTTGCCAACTTCTTGCACCAGAGAGCTTTACTGACAGGTGGCAGTATGCCTGGCCAACCGGATGCAATTACACTATCCTGAAGCCATGCTGTTATAAACCCATCACTGTAGGCTGCCATTTAGTATAGAAAGAAAGAATAAAAGAGCCCAGCTTAATGTTGGTAAGAGGAACAAGTCTCAGCTCATCTCATTCACTGGTGTGCTTTAGCCACCTCTCAAGATTAAGCTCACATAGTTTTGGTCCTCTACAAAAGTCACAAAGCCCTGAAGACACCACAAATATGCCATCCCAACCAAAAATTGCTAAGTACTCTGTAATTTCCTACAGGGAGCAACTCAGTATATGGAAGCTCTTATGTAAACTGAAAAGGCTAGATAAGCCTAAGGTGATATGACATGATGATTCTTCACACATGATTTCACACGTGATTATTCTTGTGAGTTTGCATATAGAGAATGAACCTTAACCCTTACTGAAAGGCAACTCCTACCTCAAAAAACAATTTCACACCCATGTTCTGTGCAGTATTATTCACAGTGGCCAAGAGGTGGGGACAACCTAACTGCCCACCGAAGGATGAATGGATAAACGAAGTGTGGCACATACATACAATTAAATTATTCAGACTTAAAAATGAAATTTTGTCATATGCTATAACATAGATGAATCCTGCGGATATTGGGCTAAGTGAAATAAGTCAGTCACAAAAAGACAAATAGTGCGTGATTCATTTCACTTATATGAGGCATGTAAATGTGAGTAGTCAAAGTCATAGAAACAGACAGTAGAATGCTGGTTGCCAGGGGCTTGGTGGGGGGTAGTGGTGAAGTGGTGAGTTATTTAAATGTTATGGAGTTTCTATTTTGCAAGATGAAAAAATTCTAGAGATCTGTTACACAACGAGGTACATATAGTTAACACTACTGTACCCTTAAAAATGGTCAAGATGACAAATTTTGCTTTTTATCACAATGAAAAAAGACAATCTGAAAAACAAAGAAGGGCCACTTGAAATAGGTATACGAAAGGACCCCAAATTTAGAAATTTTGGGCTTAACTAAGGAATATTTCTGCAGTCCTTAAGAAGGAAATAGTATCACTAAAGAAACTTAACTTTCCTCTAATTATAAAAGTAACATATGTCTCCATTGTGCAAAGTGTGTGTATATATATATATATATATATATATCTCACAACTACCCTTTAATCTAAGAAATAGTCTTCTTATGAGGAACAATTAACAAATTTGCAAGATGATCTCAAGGGAACTAAAAAGGAAGATCTTGTGCTTGAAATATAAACATAAATGTTGCCTTTGCTTTGTTCCTTGGGGTACAAGGCAAATAACATATGAAAAACAGAAACATTTCCTTTGGTATTGGTTTTACTGAGATAAAAAATGGCTTTTCTTACAAAATCATTTCAAAGACCAGTAGAAAGTTAAACAGATTTTTTCCTAATTGTTAGCTCTAACAAATTCCCCTAATCTGTAGACAATTATATTCTAATAGAATGCTTACCATGTTTATAACACAAGTGACAGAATCTCCCAAAATATTTTTTATGATTAGTCCTCTTTTATTTCTTCTATTCTAATGTCAATTTTAAAGATTACTAAACATACACACACACAAAATCAAATGGATTTTCTAACAGTTCCATTTCTTCCGAATGGGGGTTAGTGATGTTTTTTAATATTACTCAAAGCAGAAAAAAGGGGCTGTTTTATTTTTCTTTGGGACAAGCTCCTGCCAGATTTTGCACATTGCGGTTCTTTGGTGATGTGATGAGAACACATGCCCACCCACAGACACTAATTTTGCTCTTCACCCTTCCCAAGCAGCCTTTATGACACATGCTGTCTATGCTCCATTTAATGGAATTCAAGAGGCCCAGTCAAACAGCGGAGCCCCATGGGGCCACAGCAACAGCAGGCAACCCATCTCCTCCACTGGATGGGTACAAGGAACATGTGTTTAAAACAAAACCACAAAAAAGCCAAACCTAGCTTGGACATCTCCACTCAGAAAAATCTTTACAACTGAATGAATTAACACTGAAAACAAATCTGGAAAGAGATAGTATCTTGTTGCGATTCCTTGCACTCAGAACTCTATGAAGATGATGCAGCTAACTCCCTCAGCTGTTCTCACAATGTGCAGCAAAGAAGGTATCACTCTCATCCCAAGCCAAAAGCTCTTTCTAAGAGGGCTGAAGCGCCAGCCTGGTTCTGAAGCATTTGCTTTCTCTACAGTGATCATTAGTCATGAAGGAACGTTGGTGATTAAAAATCCAACTGGGAATGCATATGGCTTTCCTAACTATCCCACATATATCTCAAGGAAATCTAGGCACCATCAAACCAACAAGCTGTCAGCAAACTTACACCTGGAAGGATGCTTAGGACTAATAAAAGTTCACGCTGGTTTGATAAGAGGGTGGTCATTCATCCCATTTATGTTTTCTTAAGAGTGAGGTTTATGTCCTTAGAAGGTTGTTCCATGCTTGTCTCTGGCTTTTCTGAGCTGCACAGGAAAGTTACTATTTCTAGATAAAGATACAAGTTTTGCCTACAAGTGTTTTCAGGCCCACCCACCAGAATGACCATAAACTCCAGATGTGGGGAGGACAATGACACAGCAGACAGCAGACAATAGACAACAGGCGATGGGCTGGCCAAGCCTCCCGCCGGGGGCGATCGCCATGGCCACACACCCATAAATCATACATCCATGCAGCAAGAACAGACTCCAGACTTAATAAACAGGTCTCTCCAAATACAGATAAATATTTTTAAATGTTGGTAGATGATCTATAGTGATTTTATATAAACCTGTTTTTATGAAACATTTGCTGAATTCATAATAGCTTTCAGTCTTTAGAATATAACTTCAATAGATGCTAAAAAGGGCAGAGGTCTTCAAGCTAGCAAAGATTGGGAAAAACGGTGTGTTCCACTAAAATATCTTGGACATTCTAACCTTTTAGGATTCAAATGCTCTCCCTGCCTGCCACTCTCCCCAAGAAACACGGCCCCCCCCACCAAAAAAATCTTTTGTCCAAGGTTATGTCACTCTACTTGGCTCAGAAAACATGGCCACCAAAATAATCAAATGGATTTTTGAGTAGAGCAGTTCTTTCTTGATTTCCATCCAAGAAGAGTTAGGTTCTGAAGAACCAAAAAAGAATAGCTTAAAGTTGCTTATACACATGGCAATTAGAGGCTCTGCATTATAGACTCCAGTAAATCTATGAATAAAAGAAAACCCAGGGAGGAATCTATCGCCAATAATGATAAATCCCCACTAGAGCGGGAATTAAAACAAGGACAGGGTTGGGCCCAGAAGAAAGCATTTTTAATTTAACACTACCCAGCACATTGCTCTGAACATAGGCAGTGTTGCACTCAATATCTATTGATTGCTTCCAAGTTGAATGATATGAGACCTTTGGTACTGGCTGTGGCTCTGTATTCCTTTTCCCTCAAAAGGGAAAGAAGGAATCTAAAAACTATGTGGTCACTCTGGTCTGATGGCTCATAGTGCTTAACAGCAAAGGGGCCCCTTGAGGAGGGGCAGCCACAACCCTGCCAGTGATTACTATTGCCCAATCTCAATGGTCAGTGTGCTCTGTGTCTATGCTGTTCTGGAAAGAATCTGGACAGGACCTGAGCTAGTCTCAACAGTACAAATCACAGGAAGACAACACATTTTCACAGAAACTATCAATAAATCAAGTACTTTAAATGCTTTTATAGCCCCGCCTATAATCATTTTCTGTAGGCCTCAAGAAAAAATAAAATGATATAATGGAACTTAATGTTTTGGTGAAATCAGAGAAAATTAGGTATTCTGCCTTTAATTAGTTCATATTATTTTTCTGATAACTTCTGACAAAGTGAGCCCTAAGTTGAGTGTGGTATTCACCAAGACTGCAAGAGAGAACCCCATTTACTATAAGATTGCAAAATATGGGCTTTAGTTCAGGCTAACATTTTTCAAGCAGCTTTTCTTCCACAACTTGGATTGAAAAAGGGTCCTCACTCTGAATCTGAAGTATTTTTTAATAACACCAAATGCTATTATTAAATATGCACTATATATGCATGTATACACATACACATATAAAAATAAGCACTACAGATGTGGGCAGGAAAATTCTTAGCGAAACCCCCACATATTTCAAATACTGTTCTTCCTCATTATTGTCCTCTACCATAATTAGCATGTTACAGCATAACAGGTGGCTTTCATTTATAGAATGCAAAATTAATGAAATTTGGAGATGGTCCTGTCTCTAAAAACAAATTGGCCATTCTAAAAAAAGGGTACCCCTTAATCTACAAAACAAATAGAAACAAACCAAACTCCCTTCATGCTAGCCTTCCAAATTATATGAATTTCTGAATGTAGTTAAATAAGTAAATTGCATGCATTTACCCACAGCTTAAAATTCATACACCTCAAGGAAAACAAGTCATGTTATGGGTCTTACAAGAAAGGGGAAGAGAAACAAAGACTGCCTATCTTCCCAGCTTGGTAACCCCAACCTGTTTCATGCTCTCTGAATGATAACAGGATTTACCGCCATAGACTGGGCTGCTCCACAAAAGCTAAATCGTAGGCAAATTTGTGGGCAGTTGTGTTGTAGGTCCTGACCTAGCCATTCTGGACAGACAGACCAGGAAAGCATAAATAGTACTGCTATAAACTAACTGTAGCATCTGTCCCTACCAAGCAGGACTCAAAAAGTATTTTTTAAAAATACGCAGAGACACTGAATAGACTGTCAACACACATAGGAATGTTTAATATACTCACATAAATAAGATATGTACTTTAACTAGTCAGGCATTGTTTAAATTTAGTGAAGGAAGGGAGAGGGTCAGACAGGCAGACACAGCCTCCCAATTATGCAGAACGATCCTTCAGATCATGTGAAAGCTATAATTAAATGTTGCTACCAAGCCCCCATAACCCTTTCTCCTACCTAGAAAAAGTTAATGCATGAATTCAGTATGAGCAAACTGTGATTTGCAAAAAATAACCATATTCACTCAGTAGGGGAATAAAGCTTTCTTGCATTAAGTTGTGCATCTTGGGGGTAGAAAAAAGCACAATACTGAAAGAAATCCAGCGTAATACAATAGTTATTGTTAGACCACATCCTTCAGCTCACCTCTGCTTATTCATTTTTTTAAAGCTCTAAGCTACCCACCCAAAAGGTATACCAGCTCTGCAAGCTGTTTCCTAGGCAGCATCTTTTAAATTCAGGACTTAATAAAGGGATGGGTGAAAACCTTTTCTATCTGAATATCTAACGAGAAATTTGTTTCAAAAGGGGGGATGAGTAGGTAAGAGCTCTGTGTCCATCAACAGACCAGTGGTTACCTGTCTGTCCTTGCACGTGGGCACACACACAAATACAAACACACATACTTCAGTTCTTTACAATTAGGATAATTTTTCTCCTTTAAAAAATGTTAAAAGCAAACACTGGAAAGATTAGCAGAAAACAACAAGAAAATAAAGTTCATGTAAACAGTAAGCACATACCTGCTGGGCGATGCCATTTCCTCTACATTGTAGAACCCAAGTGCTGGGTATTAGCATTATTGCTACTATAAAGCTTCCGATAAAAATGGATCGTCTCTTGCTGACCTGAGAACCAGCTGGCTGCCTGAGAAGTGGTTTCCCCCATATATGATTCAGTCTCCTTGACAAATATACTGCATTGTACCGGATGACTCATCCGAGGGTTAGTCCGCATTTTATAGGCCTGTTGTGTCATTACTCACATTCAACATCCTGCTTCTCAAAAGTGGAAACTGGAAGCCTGACAGCTGACAGATGCTTTTTCCAATTAAAATATTGTTTAAAAAAATTCCTGTAAGTTATGATTATCAATCATCGATGAGAGGATGAAATGCCCAGGAAGCAAATGGCACAGCTCAATACCTGAGACTGGTCTGTGGAACCACAAGTGCAAGTTCTTCACTGACCCTCATCCCCAAACCGAATAATTTTGTCCAGAATTAAGAGCAAGGATCCCTCTCTTTCAAATTATCGTTTAAATTAGTATAGGCATGGACCGTGTTGATTCTTGTGTTGTAAGGTTACCCAGTTTCAGGAGCTATGTAAAAATTAAATATCGAAATTTTAGTCCCTGGGTTAATTTTGTTAGGTGGGATAGTAGCATTGTGTTTACTTTTTATCAGGGTATACTGAAGTATGTTAGGGATAAAATGATATGATATCTGGGAACTGGGAATATTTTAGTGAAAAAAATAAATAAAAAGGGGAGGGGGTAAAGAAATGTGGCAAAATCTCAATAAATTGCAGCATCTGTGGGGTAAGTATATATATGCAGGTTGACTGTAGTTTTCTCTCTTCTTCGGAGTATCTTCAAAAATTTTCACAATAAAATGTTTTTAAAAATTAAAAAAAATTTTTTTTTCAGTCTCTATGATCTAACTTAGGCACAAACAAGGCACTTTTCCAGCTAGGTGTACAGCTACCACACATGTGAGTGGGGGACACTATTCACACAGTGAGACAAAGTGGCCTGTGGGTGTGGGAGCTGCACTTGAAGTTGTTTCAGCCTTCCACCTGGAAGGTATGATACGTGTCCTAAGGCCACTGTGAGTGTTGCATCAATCCCCTGAACAGACGCCTGGCATCCTGTCCTCCCAAGACTGTCTGGTGACTGTTTCCTTATGCTTTCTTTGAGGACACAAGCCCCGGCTTCGTTCGTGAGCTCACTGTTAACAGTATGAAGGAGAGGTGACTATTTCCAGCTTCCTTATATGGCTTTGGAAAGGCTCCATGAGAGGTTATGTAAGTCACTTCCACAGTCTCTTACACCAAAACAAATCCCTTTGTAAGGTGGCACAGTGTTTGCTCAACTCACTGAATGCTCAAATGGGGTTACTTAAACCATCTGGAGGAGGCAGAGGGCTTTGATTTCATGGCTGAAAAAAAATTCAGATATGGAAGCTCCTGTGTATATTAAACGAAACCACTGTTGAAATTAAATGTCATTTAAACAACTATCCACATTGATGTGTTATGAAAACACGACAAGTAACCGCAGGAAACTCAAAATAGAGGTCACTAAAGCCCAGAACCTCTGCACTGTTCCTTTAGTTCTGAAGCTGAAGGATGGGAGGGCATTTCAGGCTGAGTCTCCCACCTCAGCCAAAAGCCAACTCCAATTCTCAAAGGACGCTGTCTAACAGGACCACAAACTGGCTGCAAATGGATGGGATGGTCCTCATACAACATCAAATTAGAACTTCACTAATCCAGACTGATTAAGATTGTGTGTGGGCCTGAAATGAAGACTTCCTTGGCTTTTTAAAAGAAATTCTTTCCTTATGAGGACTGCAAACTACAGGCTTATCAAAATGTTCCCTTGTAATTTTATAACCTTTCACACACTTAAAAAGCATAAGGTACCTAATGCCACAAGTAGAAACTGGGCAAAATCAATAAACTTCTAGCCTAATTTGAATTTCTGTAAGTATTTTCAAGAAATAAATCCGTGAATCATTAAAGGATTTTAATTCAGATTTCACTAATTAAAAATACAAAAATCAGAGCAATAATAACGTGGTACACATACACACATGCACACACACAAAGATTGAGAATAAGGCAAAAATGGCAAAATGTTAACACATGGACAGTTGGTTATAGGAGTCCTTTGTGTTCCTGCAACTTTTCTGTAAGTATAAAATATTTCAAAATAAGTTAAACACTCACAAACACAGGAAAGAAAATACATAACCCCTTACTACTTAAAAAAAAAATTTTTTTTTTAATGGATTTAATAGCCACCATAGTTGCTCCTGCTGATAGTCCACACACTTAAAAACTCTTGGACCATAAAGAAATTCACCAAAATGTTAACACTGGGAAATGCCTCTGGGTTAGGGTTTCTCCGAGTCTGCCCCAAAAACAGCCTTTTAAGAGGCCACACACACACACACACGTTGTGTGTGAAACCCAAACATAAATTTTGGGAAAACAACATACTATATCCTTGAGAATACTGTTTAAGTTTGTTTAGCCGGGCAGTTCCCAAATTTACTGGACCACAGAAATCCCACCCCCAACACCTATTACCATGCCAATGAGCCTGAAGAAAGAACTGTGGGCAACACTGCTAGAGGTGATAGCATACGGACTACTTTTTTCCTGATCTTTTACTCCAAGTTTTCTTCAGAACACAGTTTACTTCTTATAACAACAAAAGATACCCAAACACGGTTTCTACTATCTTTAATGGACATTTCTGTCTGGTCAACCTGCATGCCAATGACCACCACTAGTCAGAAAAAGACTTGAATTATCTGATTGTCCAGTCTCCCTGACCACACTAGAGTGAACTGTTCCTCCATCAGTAGCAGCCCAGGAGCCTACACCTGTGTGTGTATGGGCTGCCAGCCCATGCCAAGGACAGTAGCTTGCTCCAGGCCCAGCTCTATCTTGCCATTTTCAGAGCATGAGGTCTTAGGACCTGGAACCTAGCCTGGATGTCTTTTGCCTCTTAGCTCCCCAGGACTTCATGTACTCATTTCCTAGCACTGATCTTTGGGAGGTAAGAAGCAAAACTAGCCCAGGGAAGACAGTAGAACATAGCCCCCAATTTCTGGTAACTTTCTAATGGACAATTATTTTTCAAATTCTTGCATGTATTAATTTACAAGGGTTTTAAGCAATTATCTGTACTTCTTCTATTTTTTTGCTAAGATCCAAATACTGGATCTAATGTCAAGATCTAGAGCGAATACAGATATCAATTATTTAGGTCCTGTAGGCTGTACTATGAAGTGGTATAAAGCACGAGCTTAGAGTCGAGCTGTCTTTGTCCAAAATCCAGCCTTGCCTATACTTACTTATATTTAACTTTTCTAAGCCTCTGTTTGCTTATCTGTAAAATGGATATACTATTAATAACCTCACAGAATTGTTTTGAATGAGATAAATGTGATCATTACAAACAAGTATTTAGCATATGGCCCGGCCACATACAGAACAGTCATCAATTTATGAAACAATGATGAGGATGTTTGTAAGTTTAATGAATTTAGACTCAGGTGTGGGCACATTATGGCCAGCCACCACTCTGCTTACATACGGTCTATGGCTGCTCGACAGCTACAAAGGCAGAGCTGAGCAGTTGTGACACAAACCATATGGTCCCCATAGCTGAAAATATTCACTATACCTTTATAGAACAAGTTTATTGATCTCTGGTGATCAACATTTAGGTAGATGAAGAACCAGGTCTTTTCCCTATAGAAGTTTTGGTCATTGGTCCCTTATTCTCGTTAATGTCCCAATTCAGAATCAGATACATAAGTGTTATTTACGGTCATTTGGTCCACATGAGCTGTAGCTCACACTTTCCTTACAATGTATCACACGCACACAGCTCCCTGTCTCATGGCGGGTAGGGAAATCTACAGAGCCTGAGGTTGCCTGTTGGTCTTTTGGCCTCTTTCCTGACCTGCCGACTCAAAGAGGACCTCCCCTATTTCAGAGTCCAGTGACCCCTCAGCTGAAGTGTGTGAGTCCACAGCCGTGCCTCCCCTCCCCCAAGTCATATCTGTGCATTATGTAGAAACCACATGTATCCTCAGAGGCTGAAGCAAGAGGTGAAAGATGATCTGGAAGAGGCATTCAGGAAACTGAGCAAACAGAAACGAAGGATGGTTTCAAGAAAGCTGGACAGCCACGTACAGGATGAATAAAGCATCAAGGGGCCCTCAGAAATTAGGGCTGCAAGAACACTGTCACTGCCAACAAGAGCACAGTGAGGAGACTGAGGGTCAACCCAGAAACATGAAGAACACGCCTCAAAATCAGGTCCTGGGACATCCCTGCATCCAATCATACTGCGTATTTTCTCTGGCAGGAAAGCTTGTTTATTTGGGAAAAATGAACCCACAGCATTAATGGATAATGCAGGTGAAGGGACTCCTGGGACTGGTCTCTGGGAGGGGGAATCTGAACAAAAGAAACCATTCTAAATGCTTTCATTTATGCTCTCTTGAAAAAAATTCTTAGCCAGCTGTTTGGACAGATTAAATCCGAGGTATACTTAGATATACACAGTGTCTTTCTGGTGGTCACTTGCTGCCTTGCTGGCAAAGATCACTGTCTTTTAGAAGTCAATCCATAGAGCAAGGCCTTGTTAAATACTAGAGTGAATGGTGGGGCTGGTCAGGGAAGAGGGGGAGGCAGATGATTCTGTCATTACCTGACAGAGCAGGATTTCAGAGATAGTGTGCGCAGTGACAAACCTCACTTGAAGCCTAGTCAGTTCTCAGCCATGCTCCTTTACGTGTAACTGGCTGGCAGGAGGGGCAAAATAAAGCTCCCTCCAAAGCTCACGGTCTATTTGGGGATATTCGGCTTGGCCAGAGGCAGGAGTCCTGCACTGATATAATGCATAAGGGCTACTATGCTAAACAGGTTTCTTAAAAAAAATAAGAGACCCTATAATGTGAGGACCTTTCAGAGCTAGGACTGCGGTTTCAGCCTAGGTTACTGGAGTGCAGTGGCGAGATCATAGCTCACTGCAGCCTCGAACTCCTCAGCCCAGGTTTCTTTAAGGAAAGGCAAAGGGAACTCACATTCACCCAATGCCCTCTGTGTGGGGCACTCCATATGGTTATATCATCGCACCCACAAATGTTGTTCCTGGCCTGCGTAGAGGAAAAACAGGGGGCTGAGCTAGTAGGCAGACTTTGCCTAAATGTCTCCTGCATAGTACGTTACACAAACAGGGCAGGACTGACGAGAGAGGGAGAAGGAACCCGAAATACCTTAGAAATGTGGGAAAGTCATGCTGAGAAATTATGGGAGGGGCCAAAGGCTTGATTAGCAAGGAAAAGAGAATGGTTAGAGTGTTCAGGATGCTGATCAGAGGCCAGGCGTCTATGAAGACCAGTTTCCCCTTCCAGCCTAGCAAAGGAGAGCTGAGGACCAACCAAGGCAATGCCTGGCTTCTCCAGAGATTTGGGTTGCAGAGAGAAACCAAATCTCGATCAAGGGGTGGAATTTTAAGTTCATGGAATGAGGCTGGCTCAAGACTTGGAAAGGGGATAAAGGGAGTACTAGGGGGTGACCATTTAATGTATTTGGCATCTACCAGACTGAACAATGAGGTCTGTACTTAAAATCTGCTCAAGGTTGGATGGCCTATTGCTTAAAGTACACTTATTGCATGGACTGGGCATGCTGGACCTAAATTTGCCATTCAGGCTAGCTCAGCCCACTGTGTTGTTTTCCCTACCTCCAGGCCAGAATCAGACCTGAAGCTGCTCGAAGGCTGTATAATTCTAGGGACTGTCTTGAGGAGAGAAATCTATCGCTTACCTTCATGCCAGCCACAAAAAAACTTAACCAAGACAATGGTAGCTTCCTAGCTAAGGAAACCTCCACCTGGAAGCCATCTCTGTCTGTCAGACGGCTATACGGATACTTGGCTGTGGAAATGAAAATCTCTTCTGAGAATGCTCAACAATATTCTTTAATCATTCACCCAGGTAAATAGCGCACAATTAACAGAGTTAGAAATCCTGCAAATTCATTCTATTGAGAGGCAGTAGCCTTGAGCTGGCTTTGCCACTAGTTATATGACCTTGGCAGAGTCATTTAGCTTCTTGTGCCTTGATTTCCTTGCCTAGAAAATGTAGGGTTAAAACTAGTCCAGCCCTGGAAGCTCTAAAATTCTGCAAGGAGCGGATTAGTATAACAACAGCTAAATGAGAAAAATGTCTAATACCACAAGTAGCCAAAGAAGAGGGGAGTGGAAAGAAAGCTGGGCAATGCTGGTAGATCAAGACCAAGAGACTGGGAGGAAAGCTATGTCCCTGACCCTGGATCTGAGAAACCAGACCAAACTTATGCACCAGTCTGAAAGGATGCAGATCTCACTCCAAAGCTAGAACTGACTTTTCCTTAAAAACAAACATTAGTCAACAGCAGCCGCTAATGTCAACATTAGCTGTGGTTATATCACATGCAAGCACTGAGCCTTAGAATTACACAGGACTTGTATCCCAAATGAAGACCCAAGATAGGGAGATGGAGTCTAGCACATTCTCTTCCCTATCCTCATAGGGATCAGTACCATAATGACAACATTTTGTTATGACTTTCATGTCATCTTTGCCATTCACTGGACTTGAGGTTCTCCAGAGAAGGTTTTTCTTCTTTTTCTTTTTTACTTTTGAAGCCCAATATTTGGCATATGTTAAATCCTCAGTAAATTGGGTTTCTTTCATTCATTCAACAAGCAAACTCAGATTAGCCTTTATAGGCTTAAACAGGGGGTGGAGATGATTATATGAGGAGAGAAAATGACAGAAAGATGGTGGCAAACTTTTGTAATATGCATGTTTTCCTTCATTTATAGTAGTGAACTCACTGCAGAAAATTTAGGAAATGAAAAGAAAAACATTCACCTGAAATGGCAGCTAGGTGGGAGAATTTAAGAGTATTACAGGCATCCACAGTATGTGGTGCATGTTTGCTAATTTAATGTACTTTCCCTCACCGCTGGCTGAATCCCATCTAAAAAGTGACTGGGAAATAATATTCCCCTATTTTTCTATTTATGCATGCCTGATAAAAATAAAAGTATTGTGTACAGGGCTTAGCAAGATTTTTTTCCTCCTGTTTTAGTTCAGCTCCCCAAAGGGGCAAATAAAGAACTCCTGGGTTTCATACCTTACAGACCTTAGAGATTAACTACAAAGAACAGCCTAAAATTCTAAAATGGACCTGACAGTACCTAGTTTCAGACTGACCGCACTTGATAGATGAAAAAACTAAAGCCAGCGATCAAGTTCCTTGTTAAAATTTAGTTGTAGGAGCAGAACTGGGCCCCAACTTCAGACTCTTAAGTCCATCATTCTTTACTAAGAATTAGCTACCTAGCTAAAACCAAAATCATCCCTAAGTTCTGTCACATTGTTTACATTTAGTTTCTGAAAAGCAATCAATTAGAGATGATTCTAGAACAAGAAAAGTAGATGACCGTGTCTAGGATGTTTACATGGACTAGAATTCTCAGGCACCAGGTTAAATAAATCATCAGAAGGGTAGCCAAAGTTACTCAATACTTTCAAAGTTCTTTCTGGCTTTGCCATAAACATTTTAGTTTTATCAGAAATTTAAAAATAGGCAGTGACACTGAGTCAGGACTCACCGGTCAACAGATTGGGAAACTATCAGATAAGGCTTACAGATCACTGACTTTGGCCCCAATTTCCTCCCCATGGTGTACCTGAATTCTGTGTAGGGAAGGCCCATTTGGAGAGCATCCAACTTGTTTCAAGTATCAACTTCTCTCAGGAACTCCCAAGAGTGATCACAATAAAACTTGCTGGGAGGAGGGAAAGAAGGAGGGTAGCCAAAGTATCTCATCCAAAAAAAAAAAAACAAAAACCTTGCTCTGTATGGTAGCTGAGTGCCTTAAAGGGGAGTCTTACATATGTATGAACAGTGAACCTTCCAAATTCAACAACACACACTCAGTAAGAGAACAGAAGCAAGAGCTTGAGAACATTTAAAGAGAGTAGAAGCCCTTCCTCCACATGAGCACACACCCTGGAGTTGGCTAAGATTTGGAGGCCCCTGTCCACACGCCTCTCCTGGTACATGTGCCTTGCCATGCCTGATGTGACTTTAGTGTTTAAAGACACAGTACATACTCATTTTCAACACGGCTCCTAAATGCTAGCAAACTACTTCATCTGGTGCTCCATCACAGAAACATCGGTTCTTCTCAACACTGGAGGAAGAGGTGAAGGCTTGTATATAGGTTTCCTACAGAACTTTCAAGCGTAGGTAGCTGTGACTGTGAGTGATTTTCAGCTCTACTAGGCAAAAGAGGCAGAGACCTAGGGAAGGGATAACAAGCCCCTGACCAAACCTCAACCTCCCCGATCAGTACTCACTCCTAGAACAGTATTCACTGTAGTGCGCATTCAAGGAAGAAAAGGGACCCAGGGGACAGGGCTTACCCCCTCTCTTCACTTAGCTGCTATTTAAAAAGATAGCTCTTAAGTTTCATTAAAATAAGCATCAGATGGCTAAGAGGGAAGACTACGGGCAACGGACAATGAATACGGGCACCGCCTATTTTATAGACTGAAAACCAAATAGTAATACACAAACTGCAAAAAAATAGAAAAGGTACATTTGTGGCAGAGCTAAGAATAGATCCTCAGTGTCCTTGACTTTCATCTTTCAGAACACTTTTAAAACAAGGTTCACTCTCACACGTTCTTTTGTTTCAAGTCTCCCCAAAGATCTCTGCCTCTCCTTCTCCACTCAAGAGGGAGAAAGGAGTTCCATGGATTTCATTTGTTTGTTTCCTGTGAGCCCTGGAGGAACTGTCCCCGATGATAAGAATGTGCGGACTGTGAAGAGCAAGTCTTAACATTTGAACATTCCAAAGCTACCAGGGTGGGACTAATTCAGCTCAAAGGGATTTTGCTACCACTCAGGAGAAGCTGGAAATAAACACAAACATACAGACAATATGGTGCATAGGATGCCAGTGGATAAGCGAAAGATTGCACAAGGAGACTGGAGTGGGAAAGGAAGCCACGCTCCCACTCCCAGGTCCTCCCGCCATGCCTCCTCCTCAGAAGACAGCAGTAGCCAACTGTGCTGGAGGGCTTAGGCACCTGCCTTCCCTGTCCCCTGCAGTTAAACTTCAGATGTTATCAGCTCAGTTTATATTTCAGGGTGAGGAAGGGGAAAAGCCCCTGGGCTTCAGAATAGAACCAAACATTTATAATCTGCTGCTGAGCAAGGCATCATGGGAAGGGTAGGTCACACATTCCTCGGGCTGGCCACAGCCTCACTGGTCCATTTCAGAGCAGACTGTGGGATGTTTAAATCTGGATAAGCAATGGTTAGAAGCTCATAAAACAGATTAACCAGGGCATAATAAAGCCACTAACTTATCTGCACAATGGTAAGTATATAGATGTGTTTTTTTCTTTTTAATTTACTTTGTATAGGTAACACACTCCTTTGATTCACAAATCAAAATATAAAAAGGGCATACTCCCACCACATCCCATCTGCCCCATTCCCCTGCCCACCCAACAAGCCAATAGCAGCCACCTCTTAAAAGTTTTTCTCTGTATCCTTCCAGGGTTTATGCAAATATAAATATATATTCTCCCCCCACCCCTTCTCACAAAAAAGGTAGCATATTATTCACATGTTCTGGATCTTGCTTTTTATCTCCTAAAGATCTTTCCAATTGGAACACAGATAGCTAATTCATTTCTTTTTTATATCTGCACAATATTCCACTATTAGGATATACCATGATTTATTTAAGCAGTCCCTTATTAATGCGCATTTAGGGTTTTCCAAACCTTTTGCTATTAAAAACAATCCTGTGATGAATAACCTTATATATTAGAGTTGCATTTACATATTAATATTCTTGTTTAGGGCTTTGTAACCACCTAACCATGATACAAAGACACAAAGAAGGAAGAAAACCTTGCAACTGCAAATCTATCCAAAATCAAGACAAAGCCCTTCTAAAGAAAGAAAGAAAGAAAAAAAAAAGAGCTATGGAAAAATAAAATGAGATTTTGACTTGGGTTAGGAAAATGTAGGGTGCATATGTAGCAGGCTCCCACTGAGTGTTTGTGGAAGGAGTGAGACAGAGTTTGGTTATTTATGATGCCCATTCTCCATCCTTATCCTCCTTTTGCCAACCTCCCCAAAGCCTCGCCCGTTCAAACTGGGGCTATCAGGCATCTGCCCATTTAACGCACTGCCTACTGCACTAGAAAAAAAAGTTTTTCTTTGGGGCCATGGTGTTTTAGTAAGAAAATAGAATAAAAACTTCGAAAACAAAATAATCCTTTCTAATTTAATGAAAAATTTGTTATTTTTTGTTGCTTTCTGTGTATGAGTTATATGCAACTTGAAAAATAGTTCACATGGCTCCCAAGGTAAAGAGGTGTATGAGTTACATATGCTTCATGAGGCCCCAGGCTCAAAACTAGCCTGAGTTAAATACAACTTACATGGTAGTTAATGTGTTAAATTCTAATAGCACTCTATCTCATAGTGGAGGGTAATGTGCCAATACCCTGACTGGTGAGGTGGCAGACGCTAGCTCAGAAGGCAGAAAGTAACCTCCTCCTTCCCTGGTCTCCACTGGACCTGAACCCAAACAGAGCCATCTGCACTCCTAGGGACACAGGGCTGAGCTGGTGTCGGCTGCTCCCTCCATCACAGGACAAGTCCCAGATAACTCCCCAGGTAACTATCAAAGCAGCACCCCTCAGCAGAACCCAGAGAGCAGCCCAGGAGGCAGTCTCAGCCCTGCTCAGCCACAGCCTCCAGCAAAGGAACAGGCAATTCTAAGCTGTCCATGGAACTGACTCATACTGTCTTTCCACAAGCATCGAGAAGGTTCTATTCTAAGTTTACCAAAGGGAACATGCCTTCAGGCAGAAGCAGAGCACAGAAGAGACTGTGGCCTGGGCCTCAATTAGCATTTCCTCTGTAACATGTTGAGGTCCCACCAGAAGCGCCAGGGAAAGGTAAAGAGGAGAGAAACCATCCTGTAAACATCAGCTGAGCCAAATGCCATTTACATCTCTTTTCGGAGGTGCATGCGTGTCATTACCTGTGTGTATACACAATGACAGTTTAACTATCTTGGAGTTAAAGTCAAACTATTAAAAATGAAATATATTTGGGCCTGAATTGGAACAAATCAAATGTATAAAGCTATTTCTGACACAAACTGAAGAACACAGAACATGGATTTGGTATTAGATGGAATTAAAGAATTACTGTTAATTTTCTTAGGTGTGATAAGAAAGTCCTCATCTCACAGAGATACATATTGAAATACTTATGGATGAAATGATGTCTGGGATTTGCTTTAAAATATTCCAGCTCACCCATTCCCAATAAAAAGTGTGTGGTGGGGTGGAGGGGACATGAATGACAGCTGGGTGATGATGAGTACATGGTGGGAGCACAATACTATTCTATTAATAACTTTGTGAATGTTTAAAATATTTCAAAGTGAGAAGAAAAAAAGGGCTGTTATAATGGCTATATGTCACCAAGACCTCACTAGTGACCAGAACAGACAATTTGGCCCCATAGGAGTAGCAACTCTGCCCTGGATGATCTGCAGATGACAGTTAGTGACCACACAAAGGTAAGTCAACTCAGTAAGTAACCCCACCAGAAGATTTTTCATTTCATCAACTAAGACATTGGTTCTCAAACCTGGCTGCATGCTGGAATCACCTGGGAGGTTTTTTTGTTGTTGTTGTTTTAATTGGCACCTAATTTAGTTGTTTGGGGTGCCGCCTGAATTTATTTCTGGAATTTTAAAAGTTCCCCAAGTAATTCTAACATACAGCAAAATTTGAGAATCAGTACTCCAAGAACCTAACAGGTTGGTTCAGGAAGAAGTCAGGCGTAAGTGTGAAAGGATGGGAGCAGCTGGATGCTCTCTGCCCAAGCCTTCCTGGGACCCTTTCGGCCTGCTTGTCTGTCTTTGCAGGGCCCCCAAGTCTGGGGTGCGGGCCAGGCTTCCCTGAATTACCGGTGCAATCAAGGGGGACACTACAGCTATAGCAAGAACTGGGCACTTAGCAAATAGATTAAAACCAGAAGCTGGGCCTACTTTAAATCCAGGTGGGAGGTGACCTGTTAACAGTATCAGGACTGCATTCCATTGTCAGTCCCCCTGTCCCACCTGAGCATTAAGTGCTAATGTGCATCTTGTTGAGACCAACCTGTGTTGGCTACAACAAAAACCTGTTTCAAGAGGCTGAAGGGTCTTAAGCGGTGAAATCTATTATAGACGCTGAGCACTGGAGCCCTAATAGGTGGTCTTATTCAAGTAGAAAGGTATCAGGGATTCTCCTCTAGGACGGAAGCCTCACCTCAGAAGGGACGTGGGAGATTTTCCTGCGGCAGGGGGCATCCTCTGCTGTACAACTAGGAGCCTCTGCCTACTTTATTGTGGCAAGGGGGTTAATTCTGGTGTCATTCTCAGAGCCTTGGGGGGGCCTCTTGGAGGGGCATCTGTTGAGGCCCCTCATATATATAACTCCAGTGACCCTCTCATAACCCTGAGGTGTAATCGTGCTCCTACTGTACAGATGAGAGGAATAAGGCCCATGAAATCTTAGTTATGCTTGAGTCAACACGGCAAAAGAGAGCAGAGCTGGAATTTGACCCAGCCAAACTCCAAAGTCTCTCACTTTTTCCACAGCCATGTCCTCCAAGATATACTTTAGGAAACAATGAACATGGCACCTCTCGTTTCCACCTGTAGGAAATAGTCCAAAAGCTGCCTGGTCACTCTGTCTTCCTGGATGAACCTATTAGTCACATCATGAGCCTGAAGATACAGAACACTTGCACTTTCCTTCATCATTTTCCAAGGGGACATGCACTCTTTCTCCACCCAGGTGAGCCCCAACTGGCTGTTGCTTTCTAGCTACGCAGGCTGCTCAGTCCGTGGCTGGCATTACACAAGAAGGACGAGTGTTTCTCGCACACCCAGCTTAAAAGTCCTTGCTGAGGATACTGACCTGAGAGCCCTGCTCTTGACACAGACTCACCTTTTCAGATTTGAATTCTGTATATCACAAGGCATAAACAGACCTGGTATGGAAGTCAACCAAGGTCAAAAGTCAGGTTTTGGCCTTTACTCCTTGGATGCAGGGAACCTTCTCTGCAATAGCCCCATTCGCAGCAGCACAAGCCCCAAATGCAAGGCCAACTCAGCTGCTGGTGTAACTTAATACTGCAGGTGTAAATAAGACTAACTTTTACTCCAAAAACTCAACCTTACAGATCTTAGTCCATACTGCCCACTCACCTCCAAATCCATGCCTTTAAAACTTTTGTCCTGGGAGACTCTACTAGCATTCCAGGGATGCTGTCCCAAGCCAAAAACTGCTTGAAACCCCTCTTCTGCTTTCAAGGCCAGTCTTACATAGAATGAGTCAGCCATTTAAAAAATTAAAATAATCCATCCTTATTGTTAACGAAACACCATTTTTTTAAACTTATAGTGGATCCATCATCAAAGTTTTGTTCTCGACTTACCAAACTTAGCTCTAATGAACTTAAGGCCAGTTCCAAACTTAAAAATCTACCTTCACAAGATAAATATTTAGTATTGCCAAGTATGCCCCCCCCACTATCTTTTTCTTTGAAAAGAGTTCCAAAGAGGCTTCTGAAAATGTTCCAAGCGTGGCTGTGAGATCAAGGTGAGAGTGGAGCCTCCTGAGGTGAGATGCAAGAGACAACATTCCGATACAAAGGTTCATGTTCTGCTCTGATATGTTTGCCTTAAAACAACAAAAATTCAATTTATATGTATCTTCACTTACATACAAGGAACTCCATCAAAGAGCATTAAATGGCATTAATGATAATCATAATGAAATATTAGCTGACATATTTACCAGATGTGCCAAACACACTCTGCCTTTATGTGTCCTCTTTAATTCTTATAGCAGTTCTCTGAGGTAGGTACTTTAGTATCCCCATTTTAGAGCTGGGGAGACTGCCACCCAAAGAATGAAGAGCCCAACCTATGAAATCATAGAGAGGTGGGACGAGCAGGAAGCCTGACTCCAGAACACATGGCTCTTACCCCTTTGCTCATTTCCAGACCTCACGGGGTTAGCCAGCCGTGGAGCTGCCCCGTCTCCACCAACATAACAGCTGCAGGATACCCTGGAAAGGCCGAATCAGACCTCTTTCCAGCCAGCCCTGGACCCTCCGCTGAATACAACAGCTACATGGGGAGAAGCTGCTGCAGCATGTAGCATTTTAAAAGCCATGCAAGAGGGTATCCTCCCAGCAAAGCTCAGAGGAGTTCAGTGCCCCTCAATGCTTAGCTCAGCTGGTTTAGCAACCCAGGACTGAACCCTCCCCTGGTGTCATGTCCCAGCCTGCACCAGGTGGCATCTTGATAATAAACAAATGCTTGTGCAGAATGGAACAATACATACACAGGCTGGTCTGGGCAGTGCACAGTAACAACTTAACAGTTAAAACACTCAGCTATGGGCCAGGCACGGTGGCTCACACCTGTAATCCTAGCACTCTGGAAGGCCGAGGCGAGAGGATTGTTTGAGCTCAGGAGTTCAAGACCAGCCTGAGCAAGAGCAAGGCCCTGTCTCTACTAAAAATAGGAAGAAATTAATCGGACAACTAAAAATATACAGAAAAAATTAGCCGGGCATGGTGGCGCATGCCTGTAGTCCCAGCTACTTAGGAGGCTGAGGCAGAAGGATTGCTTGAGCCCAGGAGTTTGAGGTTGCTGTGAGCTAGGCTGACGCCACAGCACTCTAGCCCGGGCAAAAGAGTGAGACTCTGTCTCGAAACAAAAACAAAAACAAAAAAACACTCAGCTATGGAGTCGCACAGCCCAAGCTGCACTCCAGTCCCCACCGATTTCTAGCTATTGAGTTTTTAGACAACTTATTTCATCTTTCTAAACTGTAGTTTCTCCATCTGCAAAATGGGGAAACTGGAGTTTCTCCTCTGAGGTATCTTGGAGTTTACTATGCTAGTTAACTACACATGTAAAAAGGTACTTTGCACAGTGCCTGTACGCATCAAGCACTTAATAAATGTTGACTCCTACATCAATTATGCCAGCAAACGTTCAGTATATGCCAGACGGCCGGGTGGACAGAATGTGGCAAAAGCAGGAGGTGGCTCAGTGCAGGGCTGCTTCACTGGCTAATGACACAGGCGCCCAAGCAGAGAGACTTCCCCACATAATAGCCTCTAGCAAATAACTGTACAATTCGATGAGTTCTTCCTAGACCTCTGAAGTCAGTGTGAAAGTCCTCCTTGCAACAGGGAATAATTTGGGACTTTCAGAAACCAGTGGAATTCCCCCCTCCCCTTTCCTGAAATGTCAGCCTGACATTAGGAGATTGGCTGTGGTTCTGCACTTCTGTACTTCTCAAAGCAGGAGTTTCCTAAGCTTCACATCCACCTTGTGTTTTCCCAGCATACGTTTACACTTGTGTAACCACTCCGAAGAGAGAAGGAAGGGGACACTATTCTGTAAGCGTGGCTTCCCAGTGCTGGCTGGGAAGTTCCTGAGATGGCCCTGCAAAGAAAGGGTTAAAAGGCCACATCTGGAGCCTGACTTGGGGGCAGAAAAACCATCTAAACAAGAAAATAAACAAAACAATAGCCCCTATGGACAACACCTCACCCCCCACAGGTCCCATGAGACGGAAGAGAAGAGTTCTGCATTTGAAAAAAGGTTACCAGGAAGGAGGCTGGGCCACAAAGCAGGCTAAGGAAAAAAAACAAAAAACAAACCCAAAAGGGATGCTTTTGAAAAGATTTTTAGAAATTCCTGCTCTTGCTTATTAAGTTATTAGCTTTTTGCCTAGAAGTAGGCTGTCCCACCCACTGCCCCAGGCCGTCTCCGGTTAGGGCTGGGCCATCCCCTCCAGGCCACGAGGGAGAGAAGCCTCTGAGAATGTACTGACTCAAAACCACAACTGGCAGCTGAGCTCACTCACAACACACACTAGCAGCACCGTCCGATAGAAATGTAACTCCGGCCACAAACACAATTTCATATTTTCTAGGAGTCACATTCTAAAGGTAATAAAAAAAAAAGCAGGTGAAACTAATTATAGTAATATAGTTGACACAACGCAAAATATCTGAAGTATTTTCGTTTTGACAAGTAACCAAAACAATTACTAGTGAGCTATTTTACATTCTTTTTCTTTGTAATAAGGCTTCAAAATCCAACGTGTATTTTGTGCTTACAGCCCAAGTCTGTTGACACTAGCCACATTTCAAGGGCTCAGCAGCCCAGGTGGCATATTGGATGGTCAGGTCCAGAGGCCATGGGCTGGAACAGTAATTCCCAATGGAGTCACCTGGATCACGGGGTGGTGCCTTGGGGTGGTGTGTTTGAAGAGTGTGGCATCCCAGCCCCGCCTCGCCTCGGAAGGCCTCAGTAAAAGGCAGCTGGCCGGCCTCCAAGTTCCGCTGCGGCACAGGCCGCCACCCACGCAGCCTGGTCACCACCGCCTCTCTGCAGGAGTCATGCAAGAAGCCTCACGTTTTAAAAATACCCACCAGCATACTGGCTTGGGATTTGTAAGCACAAAAAGCAGGAGAGCAAGGAAAGGCTCCAGAGGCAGGTGGACCGGGCTGATGAGTAAAACACCCACGCCTGCTGTACCAAGATTGTCTGTTTGTCTATCAGGTCTGAACTTGGCTCAAGCTCCAACACGGCTTTTCTCCTTCTCTGTGCACAGACATGAGCACCAAGTACACTCGAATTCCCTCGTCTGTGAGGGCAGGGGCCCTATTTATAGTCCAATGAGGGGTATTCTGAGCTTTTCAAAGGAGCAGAATTTCTTTAGCTAATATTCCCCCATGGTATTCAGTAGGGCATTTAAATTTCCCTCACATAAGACCGTCTGCAGCTACCACTTCGTATCCCTAGGACTCTGGCCAGAAAGAAGCTACCTTCAACCTGGAGCAGGGAGGCTGAGAGTACCCCTCAAAACCCAACGAAGGTCACTCCCTGACGTTACCTGGGTTTTTATGTCCTGGGATAAGCCTTTCTGGTTTAGCCTTACTTTGCTGGGGTGCCTAATCGAAATCTCTCAAAGGAAAAGTCTGACACACCAGTATGGAAAAGTTCTCTTATCACTTGGAGAAAATAATTTAGGGCTGGGTAGATAAACATGTACAGGAAATACTTCTATAGAGGTCTTGATCCTCCGAAGATTAATAACCCACGGAACTGGAGACTAGCCTCAAACTCAGAGGAAATAGGCAAGTTATAAAAACAGGAAGAGCGGGAAGTTTATTTTTGGATGAATATTTGTTCTAGTGAAGCTCTCGATACTGACAAAAACCTTGATCTGCAGGTCATTTGCTGCAGCCGAGCAGCTGCAGTGCATGTTTCCACAAGCTGTCCCACCACAGAGTTCCAGGTCTTTTTGGAAAGGGCCCCGCCCCACTCCTGCAAAACATCTGCCTCGCTGCCTTTTTCCTGCATTCCCGTTGGCGTGCCGTGTCCAGCTCAGCTAGAAACCTCAGCCGTCTGCAACAGCCCCCTTGGCATTCGTTCCAGCGCCCTGAGCCGGCCCATTTCCACCAGGTGTGTGAACTATAGCTCTCCATGTCTATCCCAGCACGATGTTACAGCCTCCCTCAGCGGATTGCTGGCCTCCCCGGTCTCACAGCCTCCAGTGTTCCTTCTGCCCGCCCCTGTCACTGTATCTCTTGTGGCTCCCCACTGCTTAGAGAATAAAGCCAGACGTTCTCAAGCCTGACAGACAAAACTCTTCACAATCCAGCCAAACCCACCTTTACAGTCCTATTTCCATGAGCAGGACCAGCTGCATGATTTGCAGGGCCTGGTGCAAAATGTGTGGGGCCATCCTTAGTTCAAAAATTACTAAGAATTTGAAGATAGCAGCAGCAGAGCATTAAACCAAGTGTGAGGCCCTTCAGAGTGCAAGACCGGATGTGGCAGCACAGGCTGCAGGAGGCCCCTGTCGCCTGCCTCCCTGGAGCCAACACCAGAAGGCAGTGGATGCTTATGACGACTGAGAAAACACACCTTACCTCTTCTCACCCTCACTGAAAGACACCCTTTCTCTCAAGGAAGACTTCAAGACAAGCTCAGGTGACTGGTTCAGATGAGCTCCCCATCCCAGCTTTATAATATGATTACTTATTTACCTGTGTCTCCTCCACACCTCAACTAGACCAAGAGTCCCGGGGCTCCTTGTTCGTTGTGCAGTCATTTCTGTGCCCTCCCCTCCACCTGTCCAGAACAAAACTTGGCACACAGTAGGTCTGCTATAATTCCTACTGAATGTTCACTAGGAATTTTGCTCCCCACCTGTAATGGATACTACAAAGCCCAGGCAAGGTCATAATCCTGCCAAGTGATGAGTTAAAGGAAAAATTAAAAATTCCCAAAGATTTTCCTTCTACATAAGAGGAGGTGCCTGTGCCCTCTGGGGAGTTTGAGGGTGTCAGGAACTTCCATTAACCGCTATCATGCAGTGTGCCGCCCAGGCAAAAGGCTGCCCATGTTGACTTCAGCTGTCGCTTCACAGGTGGTGGGGCCAGTGCAGGGGGGTAGGAGACAGAGACATGGGAATCAGGAGACTCAGCATTACCCTCGTCTACCTTCCTTATCTGACACAGGGGCGGGCAGAACCCAGAGAAGAAGAGAGTGATCTAGCGGGATTCCCTACCCACTGCCACTAGGAAGTAGAAAAATGGACAGGAACCTGGGGTTTTCTTACCTAGAAACTTTAAATGAGATTTCATTTCCCTGGAAAAGATGAACTTTTCAGGGAAAATGCTTGTGGGTCTGCAAGTTCCTTTTGAGCAAAGAAGCAGAAGTAAGGTAGGGTGCAGGAGAGATGGATGGTGATCACTACTACCCCTTAAATGCGGACCTGCTTTATTATTTTTTAAGAGGAAGAAAAACATTAGAGATTGCAAATAGCTTCCTAAATGTTCAGGCACAGTTGATTTTTCCAGCAATTGTTAACTGATCCTGCCCATGGGAGACGGTGAGGCAAAGGGAGGGGGACGATACTGTGTCAGAAAGCACGGGCATTCACTGTGTGTGCCCCCTGGTAGCAGAAGATCTTCGTCAAACTTCATCAAGGAACCTCCAACCCCAACAGGCCATTTGATAACCACAACAACAGGAGTAGTAGCAGCAGCTAACAATTATGGAGTCAAGTATTCACTGGGTAATTCTCTATCATCTCTCACAGTATTGGTACAATCTGTACTTTGCTTGTTTACATGCTTCCATGCTTACTGTGAGTCTCCCTCCAAGAATGTAAGGTCACTTCTGATTGTCCACTTATTACCCAGAACAGCACTACAAACCTACTAAGTTCTTAATGCAATCATGAATTCGTCAAATATATATTGCCTTCATCCCTACAGTACGGTTCCCGTTTTACAGAGGAAGAGAGATCAAGTAATGCGTTCGGGCTACCTCTTGGAGAAAGGATGCTTCAGGTTTTGGCTCTCAGCTGTCCTTCTGTATGTTTAGAGCACTGTGTTGTTTCAGAAGTCCCAGGCATAAAAGCGTCTTTTATAATGTATACTTTAGAGACCCAACTTTCCCTGCCACATTTCACCCAGAAATCACACTGGTGAATAGTTTTCTATATCTGGCTCTTTAAGAGCTACCTTTTTTTTTTTTTTTTTTAAAGTTGAAATCGGGTTTTAATGTTCCAGAAAAAGACTTCAATTGGAAAGCATTCGGCAAATACCCTGAACATGTAAGACCCCAAGAAGGAGGCCAGGGGCCCTCCCAGCATGATGATGGGGTGACTCTGGGAGGAATATCCTAAATGCCCTGTGTGACTTGGTAGGTGCTCGATTGAAGCTGGTTGCCTCTGCTATAGTCACACAACACTGAGGACGGAAATTCTAAGTGGCTAACCAGAACAACCCCCTCTACAATCGCTGCCTTAGTCTGTACTGCAGCTCTTCTGTGCTTTCTCTTTGAGGAATACAGTCATCACTGTCTAGCGATGACCACCGCAAAGGAGTATGAACTCCTTCCAACAGAGATTTCTCATTTCCGTCACTAAAACAGTAATTTGTAACGCTGATCAGCCAGTTTCCACACAAAATAACCATATGCACACCCAGATCTCAGTTTACATAACAGAGAGCAACAGCTAAATATATTTAATTCTGATACCAATAAATGAAAAAATAATAGCAAAAATTTTAAAACATACCTGTAAATGCTTCAAAATTGTTTTTGACGTACATAGGACCTATATTGGAAACGTTAGGTATTTGTGTGCATATTAACTTCAGAGTGAAGATACTATAGAGTTTGGTTAAAACAAATTCAGAAATATTAAAATACAAATGTGTTTCTGATTTAGATCTATAGACCATTAAAATTAAAATGCAAATTTACCATAAACATATATATACATTTATAAGACAGGAAACTTATAAATACTGAAAAACTAGGCAGTGATTTCTGAAAGCCACCACGATGCAGCGTGAGGCTTGCGTCTTCAGGTTCAGTGCACCACACAGCCACAAGAAGAGCCGGGCCAGTGCCTCACCCACAAGCTGTGTTCACTCACTTATTTTCATAGACTGTGTTTAGAGGAGAAGAAAGTTCAACCTGAGTGAATCCGGTGCTTATGAAACTCTGAATCTGAGCCCTCAAGGTAAAGATCGCGTGTCTCCCATTAGAGGCAGGGCCAAAGACATTATCAGTGCCCAACAAATGAGGGTGAGGTCATGCCAGCCCTGGGCGGCATGTGGGCAGGGCCGCCCTTGCCTGCCCCGTGCCTGGCTCCCAGCTAAGGTCCCTGCTCCTACTCGATCCTGGGCCTTGCAAAATTAATCAAGGCCCATGGGCTTACATTCCATTTTTGGTAACTTCTACTTCTTGAGCCCGTGAAAAGGACCCTCACAAACTGCTTTATTGTTTGCTTTCCTGAGGGCAGCGACTGGGAGATGGCCTGGTCTCCTTACTGGGGGGTTTACCAAGTGCTCCTAAGGGCTGTTATCAGCAGGGCAGGCAGCCTCTTTTGGTCCCCTACCAGGGCAGACAAGGGACCAAAACCAGGAAGGGGGAGGAGGCTGAAAAGCAATTTTTCCCGAAAACACATACACAAACAAACAGACCAACTAAACACACTCCTGTTGTATTCTTGGACGTTTCCTAGGTACCCAAAGCAAAACCCAAACCCTGAGCATGTGGTCCAATATTATAAAGGCCCTATTCTTTAATTAAATGGTCTCTCTCTGTCTAGCTCCTAGCCCCCCTCCCCTTGGCTTGGGGGTAACTTGCTCTCCTGGGCAGCCACACAAGCCACCAATTCAGCCAACATCCACACGCAAGGCAGGCAAATCACCAGGATGCAGTAGGCTGAACAGGTAGAGGTGAGGGGGGGAGACTGCATTCCCAACAACTGCCCAGTGATGCTGGCCCTGCGGAAGGAGTGGCAGGCATCAGGGCTCTGGGACTCCCAGCTGGCCCAGCCTGTCCCCACAGTCTGGCCTCTCAGGCCCCCAGCCCTCCTTCCTCTGAAGGATGGAAGGCCCTTCATGTCCCAGCTGGGGTGTCATAGCTCGGCCCCAGCGTCAGGAATCCACCTGGCCAGGCCAGAAGATTCAATTCTCCACTGTTCTCTCCCCAAGAGATGCCCCATTTCCCTTCTAGAGAGACAGCAATACAAAGATATACCTTTTTTTTTTTTAAAGGAAACATCTTGCCTTGGGAAGCACTGTCTTTCCTTTGAACACTAAAAATTCTAAAGACACCCTACTCTTTTACAATTGAGGAAGAATTAATTTTTCTATATTACTTCTCCCCTTACCGCCCCCCAAAAGGGTATGTTGGGGGGAAGAAGGAGACACATACTTTTGAGAAAAACATATAGATTCTCTGAAACATAATGCACAAGGTCCAAATTTAAACTGTTTTGGCTTAAATATCACATTCCCCACAAAGAAGTACCTAAACTTTGTTTTGTTATTTGTCAATTAACAGATTTCTAAGATTTAAAAGCAAAAACATTCCCACACCTAAAAAGAAATGTAGATTTTGTGCCTCCACCTCATAGGTGAGGAATGTCAATGCCCTCATTGTTCAATTAATGTGACAAAACAAACATTTAACCAGAAATTCTGGCATAGTTCTCAGAAATTCTGACAAGTTCAGACAATAGCGGAAGGTATTTCTTTTTGATACAGAAATGGAGTTGCTCTAACTTGAATGACGGCTGGGAAGATCTTTGCCATGCACAGATTTTGAATCAGGAGCTGGTAACTTTGTTATAGGAGTAAAACTGCATTATTTTCAAACAACTGAAATACATTTTTAAACCTGGAAAGTAAAGCAAGCTTGCTGAAGAAGTGTTTAAAAAAGGTAAGCAAAAAGAATAAATACTACCTGTGATCCACCACCCAGAGATAACACTGTTAACAAAACACCGTGCAATTATGGGGTCTTCGTTAGACAAAAGCTAAGGATGGATAGCCTGATCTATATCACCACCTTCCCATGTTTGGATTCTTCCTGAAATATGCAGAGTCCAGAGCCCTCATGGAAGATCACAACCCCTACAGAAACATCTGATGGTTTGGGCAGAGGACCCAAAAGCACCTTCACAGAGGAAGATGACTAATGTGCCAGACTTGGCAAAATAAAAGAAAAGGAGAAGTGTTTCCAGAAATAACCAAGGCTGCACCTGGACCTAGTCCTTTACCACAAGACCACGTAGCAAAACTGAAAGAACACTATCACCAGAGACCAGCAATTCTGCTATGGAAATCCCCACCCCAGGCTCTCTCCAACAGGGGGAAGATGTTTCCTCAGTGCAAGGTCAAAGGCAGTCCTGGCCATGACTTTGGGGCTGGAGCGAAGCAGCAGCAAGTGGAGCCTGGCCGGCTCCGCGGGCTGGCACGGGCAGGCATGGCATGAGTGTCGAGGCGGGTAGCAAGGGGAGTGGCTGCAACAGGGGATCTGCAGGGAGGCAGATGGTGGTCAGCAGCTCAGACTCTGGATTCAGACCGCCGAAGTCCAGACTCTGTCAAGGGCTGGCTGGCCCTGGGTGGCTTAATCTCTCTATGCCTCTGCAAACAGGGATGCAGCGACAGTATCTACTTCATAGGGTTATGATGATTAGCCATGTGAGCCACCAAAGCCATTCAGAACAACACGGGCAACCTGTAAGAACTATTAATATTTAAGTTTCTGCCTATTTATTCTTTTCTTATACTTTCTAAAATAAGGCATATTAATTTTATCATCAGAAAATCTATTTCCTGACTACCAAACAGGCCCTATCAGCTTATCACTTTATCTTTGGACCTTCCTGCCAAGTGGCACAGCATCTCAATACATATACATACACACACACACACACACATCCATCCATCCATACATACATACATGTACTAGAGTCACCAAGTGTCCAGAGTAGGACTTTCAGGGCTAAAACGAGGGTAGTATCCAGCAAACAAGAACAGGTCATCATCTTAATATGTACATAAAAGAATAAAGAAGAAAACTAAGAGTCATGTCCATAATATCACAGCTCAGTAATGACCGGTGCTAACATTCTGGTGTAGTTCCTGCTGTCCTTTCGCTAGGCAAAATTTGGAACATGTTATATAGGTACAGAGTTCCCGTTTTCATCTAATTTTGTATTACCCATATTATTAACAGTTCCTTGAAAGCATTGTTTTCCAAGGTTGCACAATATATGGATGTTCCATGTGGCTTAACCATTCTACCAGGCTCTTAACATTCTCATGCACAAAACTTTCAACACCACTGCTCATAAATGTGTTTTCACCCGATTTTTATCTTTAAATTTCTAGAAGAGGAATTTTTGGATAAGAGGACGAACAATAAAAAAATTATAAATTGCCTTCCAGAAAGGGTACACTAAATTTTACTCCCAGCAACAGTGTATGAGAAATGCTCCCTCACCCAAACCACACCAGCATTTAAAAATAATTTTCTATTTGATAACAACGACTGAAAAACTGCTAGTATGTTTTCATTGTATTAGTTTAATAATTTATGGGGTTAACTATTTTGTTCTATGTTTAGCCAACTATATTTATCTTTTGACCAGTTAGCTTGGCGTTTTTTTAAAGTATCAAGTGGTCTATTTTTTTCCTGGTTGTCTTAGTGTTTCTTCTGTAATTTCCTGAACTCTTCATAGTTTTACATTAACTCTTTATATATCATAATTGAGGCAATATTTGCATGTTTGTTATATTTATGATATTGCACAAACTTAAGTTTGGAAACTTAGCGATTTCCTCTGTAATTTCTTCCAAAACTTTTATATGTGGATAATCCTTCTTCCTTTAGAAATGAACTGAATATCCACCTATGTGTTCTTCTAGGCTTTTAAGGTATTCTTTTTTTTTAATATTTACATCATAGTTTTAAATTAAAATGTGAGGTGAGGCTCTACATTAGAAGAAAATCGTAAAGCCCATGGTACAATGGTGTTGTACTGAAATGAGGAAATTGTTAGAAATTAAATCTGCAGGATACAAGCTGGGGATTTGCATGAGACCTACTCTTGGTAATGAATCAGCTCATTAAAAAGCTGCACTTGACAATGAATGGGATTAATCAGAACGTGCCAGGGACACTCAGTCCTCCTCCTCCTCCAAGCCCTTGTCTTGTAAGTGCTGCGGTAGTGGATTGTTGGGAGTTGAGTGGAAAGGAGGAGGGACGGAAGCAGAGGGCAGCGCAGAAGGAGGAGGGCAAGTGGGTCCGGCAGACGTCCACGAACGACAGATTCTACCTGCCACTTACTAACAGGAAAAAAGGAACTCCGAGGAGCCTGTCAAGAGTTTAAAACAGATCTCTTCCTTGTCTCCTTTTCAAAAGGCAAGAGATCACGGAACTAGCTATTTTTCTTACAGAAAGTTATTGCTTACAGAGATAAAAACGAGGCAGCATGTTATTCGAAATAATCTCAAATGCGGCGTTCGACCATCTTCAGACACGTGCACATAGACGCGGCATACTGTGGAAGACCCGGGGTCGGAAATGCGGCACGTCTCCCCAGCCTGCCCTCCACCTGCATCTCCAGCCCCTACTCCCTTTCCCAAAATCCGGAGCTGAAAAGAGCAATTTTGCACAGTATCTGTTTAGTGATTAATCACAGTTTTTTAGGGTTTTTTTCCCCCTTTGCAATTACAGTCATTATAAAGGGATTTACCAGAAATAAGGAAGATTTATTGGTGCTTTCAGGTCCATGGCCCCATTCTCAAAACAACTATCTCAGATATTATCTCATACTAGGGAATATATGACCTATTCTTTTTGGAGAATCCATTCATTCATTCATCCAGCATTATTGCCAACTGTAGGGCTGATAATGGAGCAAAAACCCACAATAGAGTCAGGGCTGCGTTCCAGTCCCACCTCTGGCACCTACCAGTTGGGGGATCTTGAGCTACTTTAACCTTCTGAGCCTGGGTTCCTCATCTTTAAAATGGGTATAAAAACTATACAAGTAACTTAGGACTACTAAGAATGTGTGAAAAGTACCGAGGCAGGAAAACTAAAACATCAATAAACAGTGGCTGCTGCTTGAAAAAGCTTTCCCTGTGTCCAGTGCATCTACGGATGAGATCTCTCCCTCATATGTAAATTTTTAAAAGTCCAGCAAACAATTTAAATTCCTATTTCCTTTCAGGTAGCTAATCTGCTAGAAGTAGACCAACCACAGTTCAAGAACTAAGCAATTACACATCATTAGGTTCAGAAGGATGATGCCGCAGACAAATCCCTGTTTTTAAAATTCACAGGCATCTGGCAAAGGATGCTGCTTTTAGAGACCTGCCCTAGACAGGGACGGCTGCTGGCGCCCTGCACAGGCCACTCCGACTGAAGCCGAGAGGCAGTTGCGAATGGACAGGAACAAGGGTTTAATGGACCTTCTCTTTCAAAGCAGCCTCAATAAACACAAAAACTGAGAATTGCCTCTGGGCCAAATCTGACCAAGGAGCACATACTTTCTTATCACAACAGGTTTCATAGACACCAGATCAAACATTCAGCTGACCCACTTGAACTTAAAGAGAAGAACGCACGCCCCTGCCCTCTCCTAGGCGCTTACTCAACACCCATTGAGAGGGGCTCTGTCCCCTGTGTGAGCTCTGGGTCCACGCCTGCCTGCTTTTCTGTTTTGGTACTAAGGGGGCTGGGCGCCAGGAGGGGTCTTGCTTATTATTTCTATTTCCCACAACACCCAGCCCAGCTCTCATCACACTGAGACTCCAAGAAGGCAGAATGCAAAGGACCAGTCAACAGGCTTTTTCCCCCTTTTTATACTATGAGAAATTTTTTTTAAATGCCGCATTTTCAAATTATGGTACTTGTCTTTTTTTAATGGTCAAATTAATTTATGCAATTGTAGTGATTTTTATCCATTTTCTGAATGAGGCAAATGGGAGACTGCCTCAGGGTGGGGTCGACTCTCACAGTGAGGGTACAAGAGATGTCCAGTGACCAGGATATGCCAAATCCAGTCATTTCTCTCTACCATCTGGCACCTACTGAGGTATCCAGCCCCCCGATCGCCTATCCACGTGTCCCCACCTGACATCCATCATTCCGCCCGGCCTTGGACCTAAGTGTTCAGCAATCCCCTGCGTTCCTTTGCCTGTGGCTCCAGCTCCGGCCCCTGCGCTCTTCCCTTACCAATGTTACCCTCCCCCCACACACAGATCTTGCCCATCAATACCAGCCCTGATACTTGCCTTCACAGCCCCACCTGCGAGCAGAAAGCCCCACCTGTGGGCAGAATGCCCCAACCTGACCCTTCAAGCCTGTTTGTAGGGTTGAAAGGAAGAGGGCTTCCCCCTTCCTCTTTGGCTCCCCAGGGTTCTCCCAATACCCTACACAGTGGAAGTCAAAGCTTCTGCCCCGGACTCTCTGCCTCTTCAGCTGCGCCCCAATCTCTCCCATTCCTCTCTTCCTTTCCTTCACTCTCTCCCATGGACTCTTGCGGTGCCTGAGTTACCTCTCTGCCTCTGACCTCAAGTTCATCTCACACATCATGTTCAATCCACTTCTAGCAAGTCCTTAACGTCTATAAACTTGTACTCAGCTTCCTTATCGGTAGGTAGAAGGGGGCTTCAACAGCGCCTATCTCATAGGGCTGTTATGAAAACTAAATGAGGTTAGGGGTGTCCAGGATAGTGTCCAGCACATAGTAATGAACTCAAATATTTTTGCAGTTAGAGTTGGAAGTCCTGCTGTGGCCACATCACACCCCATTAAAAATCTTCAATGGCTCCCTGCTGCTTATAGAGTAATTAGCTCAGCACTCAAGGTCCTTTTTTCCATCTGCCTCAAACCACTTTTTCCCCAAACTTTATCCCTTCAAACTACCCCTTTTTCCCTTCAAATATCTTTTGCTCTCACTAAAGCCTGCTCTGGCTCAGAGGCTAAAAATTTGAGACTTGGAATTAGACTATCTTGGATTCAATTCTCCCCTTTTACTACTTATGAGCATTCTTGGGCAAGTTATTTCAATGCTGCAGGCCTTAAAAGAAAGGAAAAAGGATGCTAGGAGGATTAAGTGGAATAACGTGAGTAAAGCCTCAGTCAGGTGCCTGGCATACAGTAAGAGCTCAATAAATGCTGATTACTCTTTCTTCCTATTTTCCACCTGTTCCCTTGCTTTCTAGCTCTGTCCTCTGCCTAGAACATCTCTCTCTGCACAGCTAAGCTTGTTCTTCAAGGCTCAGCTCAAATGTCACCTTCTCCATGAAGGTTTACTTGAAATCTACCCATCTAACCAATCTCCTTTCCCCCACTAAATACCTGCAGCGCATCATGCTATTCTCGGGCACTTCCTAGGCAAAGCTCCATGTGCCTGCCCTATGCCCTCTACTTGACTGACAACATTTGGGGACAGGACCCACGTCTGATTCATCAGCGTGTTCTCCACAAGGTCCTGAACATGGCACAAACTTGGTAAATATTTGCTGAGTGAAAGAACAAATTTTTGGAGGAAAGGCAAGAGGGAGTTCCAAGCTTTGAAGACTAAGGAACCAGCACTGCAGTGTAACTGAGCAACAGGACAGAGACGGATCTGTCCTGGGACACACTGGAGAAGTGAAGAATTTTTCATTCCAAAGGAGCACTGAAGCCAAACTATACAAAGTAAAGTGAAGTCAGCATCCTCCTGTCTCCTCCAAGTGAAGCATGGCTGCCTCTCCAGAGCCAAGGGCAGCCGCCATTTTAAACAATTACTTCACACTGCCTCTGGTGCGCACAGTCCTCAATGCTCAGGCCTGATGGGAGGGACTCTTGTACACCATGCACTAGAAAAATTAGATCTTTGATCCCAAGAGGCTATTCTAAACTTCTACCCAGGCCTGTCTGCTTAGCAGTTCACTCCTTAAAAGCATGTGTTGGTAGCAAGTACAGCTGCATTCTTAATCACTTACACCCCACAACCAACTAAAGATAGCTTGAGGAGGTCTGCCATATGCCAAATTCTTCTTTTAAATAAGAACACAAGAACCGTTCATGCAAGAAAAATTCAGTCATGGCCATCAGAAAAAGGAAAAGGAAAAAGATTCGACTTTTCTCTCCTTGTTTTGAATGAAATACTAAAGTAGAAAAATTCTGATAGCGAAACAGATGCACATTACATCTTGGCACCAGGCTTAATAGCTGTACGGCCTGGCCTCGGAGACCCCTAGCCCAGCACTTGCTCGTGAATACCCTGAAAGTGACCCAGGCCTGTCAGAAGTAAGTCAAAGAGAGGACCAAGCAACAAACCCAGCCCTCACTGCCACCATCTTGAACAAATGAGCAGTGTTAACTTTTCTCACTGGCAAGCAGAGTGGGCTGTGGCTTAGGACATATCTCTCCTTTTCCTTCTTACCTAATCCCAACTAAGCTCTCAAGGCAAAACTCCATTACTTTCTCTTCTGTGAAGCTTTTCTCAACTGCCTAGACCAAGACAGTCTCTCCTCCTCCTGCATCAAATTCCTACAATCTGTTTTTCACATCGTGTTTTTTCAGGGAAGGGGGAGCCTTTACAAAGCCAGAGTACAAGGTGACATATAATTATATTTAATTTGCAGGCCTTTCTAATTAGATTGCCAGCTTCCTAAAGACAGGACATATCACCTCCTCCAAAGCAACTGACAGAGCTATTCTCCACGATGCAAGGTAGATACAGGTGTGAATGCCACTGATGCTCAACCCTTCTGACATCAAATCTGGCAATTACCTAAACCTCTCTGAGGTTTAGCTTATGTTATCCTGGCCCCTCCACAATTCTCTTCTTCACATCTGCTTACATACTTACATGACATTTTTAAATGAATCAGGATTTGGCGATGATTTTATAAATATTCAGAGCTGACTGTGGAATAATCTGTGGTTATAGTTTCTTATAACTTTCTGTTTTGTTCCTATATTAAAATTGCCTCCTTGCTTATTTTTGCTTGGTTGTCTATGCATGAATTACTGTTTCATCCACAAACTGGGCCACAGCTGAAAAACATTCTCTCAATAGGATCAAAACAGCACTTCTGGGTCCCTTCTAAAACCATCCCATCCTCCCTCCCCCATATCCCTCTAGCCCGGCTGTTCTGGGGCCTGAAAGTGTGGCTGTGGTTCTGGGGCTTCTTCCCTTCACCTCTGTGTTGGTTCCCATTCCTGGATTCTGTGATGTTCTTTCTCTCTCCTTTCTTTCTTGCTCTGATGGAATGTCCTTTCGCATCCTGTTTTTGGTTTGATCCTGCATCTGGAACCCGAGCCTTAAGATTCTGTAGCAAAAGCTCCATCTATCCCGCCCCCAGCTCTGCACCACCCATCCTGGCAGGCAGGCAGTTCAGTTCCAGCTTTCTCTGCTCTGCTAAATCAGCATTCACACGCTGGCATCCCATCTTGCAAAATATGGTTGATATGTCTCTGGGAGGTTTCTGGGTTTCTACTGTTTTTGTTCCTTACTGTCATTTTATTAATGTTTTGGGAGGAAGCAGAAATATATACACTTGTTCAGTTTACCGGAAGTCAAGGACTGAATGTTTACAAACAGAATCACAAGGTCAGTTGCTATGTCTCGTACCATTTTTTTCCTGCTAGCATCAAGTACAAAGACTTGCAAGTGGTGAGAGCTCAATAAGTATTTGCCAATTACAGTTGGTCACCTGTAATTGGCACATCTCTCAATTGTCTTAGGTAATTCTGAAGGAACACAAATTTTACAGGAACTCGGACATCACCAGGGGGATCAGTACTTTATGCAGGCCTGTCATTGCAGGGCCTCACCTTCTGACATACTCTGGAAATTGCTTCTTTACAACACAACAAAACAATTTCTAGGAGAAACATGTTTATTTTATTACTTTTTCCCAAAACAATAGAGAATAAACAAAAATGCTAGAACTGTAAAGCTCTTTGCATTCCAGATAAAGGCATTCACTTATTCAACAAATACTCAAGATTCTAACTATACTCAGGTACCTTCTAGGCCCTAGTACACACTAGTGAAAAAACAAATGGGGTTACTGCTTATGCAAAGGGAGACAGACCGTGAATACAAATCAACAGACAATGGTAAGTACCACTTATTTACGCACAAATTTAAAGTTGAGTGACATAAGAGGGGGTGACTAGGGTCAGGGAAGGTACCCCAGAGGAGCTGACATTTAAACTCAGGTAAAGTTATCAAGAGGGAACAGTCAGCGGGAAGGGACAACCCAAAGACCCTGAGGAAAGAAAGAGTCTGCCTGGCTCATAGGATAATGGCCCCATGGCCTAAGACGAGGACAATGTGCAACACAGGCTGAGGCAAGGACCAGGCTTGGCAAACCGAGTCAGGAGTCTAAGTCCCAGGGAAACTGCTGGAAGGTTTTATGCAAGAAGAGACTAGAGGCAATGTGGTTTCTATACCGATTGATTGTTTGGCTGCTCTGCAGAAATGTATTATTCAGGGGCGAGAGTGAGGTGAGGTGTGAGGGCTACAGCAATGGTTCAAGCGAGAGATTGAGGAAGCTTGACCAGGAGAGGTAGCTGCAAAAAGGAGAATAAAGGACAATTTGGGTCGTGTTGCGGAGGAACAACAAACAGCCTTGTTGGATTAGAGGCGGACAGGCGGAACAGAAAAGGGAGAATGGAAGATGCCACGAGATTGGGATCTGGACCACTGAGTGAATGGTGGTGCCATCTGTCAGGACAGGAAAGCCTGGGTGAGAGGGCGGCTTACTTTAGGGGATGGAAAGTTCTCTTCTGGACATTTTGGTTTAGATGCCTGTTAAATGTCCATATGGAGATACAGATACAAATCTGGAGTTCTGGGAATGGCCAGGCTGGAGTAATCAATCTGAGAGTCAACTGCACACAGATGGGACATGAAGTCACAGGATAGATGCCACCCAGGCAGGCCAACAGAGGGAGAGGAGAAGGGAGTAAGTTTGACCCTCTGGGGTACTCCAGTGCATTTGGCTGAACTGAGAAATATAAATGAATCTATCATGTTTGGGGTGTGTCTCACTTCTGCCAAAGGATTTATCAGCACATTCTACTTTCAGCCAACAATGAACCTATTAACATTTGATTTACATCCAGAAGCCAAAATACATTCCCAGAAGCCAAAAACAAAGCCTCAGACTTCACTCAAGGTTCACAGTGAATCCTGAAATGTCCAAGCTCAGGAGTGGTGGTAGAGAAACTAGGCAGTACTCTATTAACCATGTGCCCCCAAATAATGGCCCCCTCTAAGGAAACAACTATTTCCAGAAGGAATTGAGTTTAGAAATGTCAACATTTATTAACAGAATAAAATACAATAGGCATCTTTAGAACACAAACAAAACCTCAAAAGACTAAAGACAAATTGAAATCTTGCTGCTGGAAATGGGGTCCAAGGAGCAGCAGTATGGGCTGCACCCACAAGCTTACTAGCAATGCACAAGCGCAGCCCCCACCCTGGGCCAGCAGAATGGGGACGTGCAGCTTAGCAAGAAGACCTCTAGGTGATTCCCAGGCACATCAAAACATGGGTCTGGGTGGCCCAGACCTCAGGTGCTTGGTACTGCCTGGTCTAAACAATAATCAGGTAAACGTACCATTCAAAATACACACCTTTTTACTCCAGAAGCAGCAGCACATTCAGTTTCCTAAAAAGAAACATTCATGCTAATAATGTTCCCCTTAATTGTTTTAAGAATTGTGTGCAGGCAGGCAACCATGTTAAATAAAGTAAGATCTGTAATCAAATATATTCACAAAGTTAATCACATATATTACACAAATAAGTAAACTGCCTGGTAGCTAGGTATTCGCACAAGTATATATTCCACTTGTCTATGGCCAAACGGAGTTATTTTTAAAGTTTCTGTCATCTCTTTCTTGGATGGCTAAACGGTCTTGGTAATGAGTTTCTCAGGGAATTTTCTTAAGGAGCACATATAATTTAATGCAGATATTCATTCATACCGTACCCTATTCATTCATTCAGCGGATACTTCTTGAACCCCTACTATGCCAGGCACAGAAGACAGCAATAAACGAAATGGGTACACACCCTGCCTCCTACTGTACACAGATGGAGAAGACCTGGGGTCTCTGGGAGCTGGAGATTTGACATACCCTGCAAGTTTGGGACACAAGGTCAGAGATAAGCCGCCAAGCAGGCAAATGGGGTAGGCTGTAGGTCTGCAAAAACCGTGTGCCTGTTTCTCACAAATGAGGGCACAGCTCAGCCGTCCTGTGCACTCCATCTCCAGTATGAACGGACCGCCCTTTCCCTTATGCCAAACAGATCCCTCCTTCCTAACAGCATACCCTTTTTTTTGGACTCACATCATTTAGATCCAGGAACTGCTGTCTCTCTTTTTTTTTTTTTTTTTTTTTTTTTTTGAGACAGAGTCTTGCTCTGTTGCCCGGGCTAAAGTGCCGTGGCATCAGCCTAGCTCACAGCAAACTCAAACTCCTGGGCTCAAGCGATCCTCCTGCCTCAGCCTCCCAAGTAGCTGGGACTATAGGCGCACACCACGACGCTGGGCTAATTTTTTCTATTTTTAGTAGAGACCGGTCTCACTCTTGCTCAGGCTGGTCTCAAACTCCTGAGCTCAAGCAATCCTCCCACCTCGGCCTCCCAGACAGCTAAGATTATAGGCGTGAGCCACCGCGCCCAGTTAGGAACCTGCTCTCTAACAGACCTTTCATTCCTCACTTTCCCTCCTGTCTTGTGGCTGTATCTGGTAAGATGTTTTTCTTCTGTCACACATGTGTTATAGACAAAACGGTGTAAACACGATCAGAAACAACTATGACAATAATGACAGCTTGCTAATATTTACCATATGCCTTCTTCTGTGCCAAGCATCATCTCATTTAACTGTGTATACATCAGCCCATTTTTCAGAAGAGAAAACTAAGGCTTACAATTTCCATAACTGCCCTAGGTCACATGACTAATAAATGGCAGAAATCAGGACTCTAATCACCTTTTTATAGCACTTTCCAGCTTGGTGGAGAAAAGCCTACAGATGACATAAAAATACTGATAGAAGAAGTTGTTTTTCCAAGGAGTTACTAAAATGTTATCTTCAATTTTCCCTTTATCATTCAAATAGCAGTTAACAAGGGCCAGTTGCTGTAAATCATCCTCAGTTTTCCCTCCTGCTTGGATCTTATTTATTCTGATCCCAAACATTCCTAGCTAAAATGTTTAATGCTGATTCTTTTATTCCTCATCATGTTCTTGTAACAAATGCAAAGTAACTGAATGAGCAGGACAAAACTCCCCCAATTAAGTCCAATGCACACACCTGAACTTAATGGGGCCTCAATACCCCCAGAAGGTTAATCAGCACTGCAGGGCTCCAGAGAACACAAAGGCTATTTTGTGGGAGTAATGCTGCGCTGCAATCTTCCTTTCTGTGATTACACCTCATTTTATAACAATGTTCAGACATTTGGTTTGAGCAAGTATAGTAATTACATTTCTCACTTTGAACTAATTTAAGCAGCTACATCTGAGCTCTTCCACAAGTCCTCAGGCTTACCCGCCCTCCTCCTCCCACCCAGAGCACTCCCATTTCAGAAGACCCAGGGCCTTTTTGCTGTGACTGTTCCCACTTTCCTCAGGCACTCTTTCTAATTCAAACCTAATTCTCCAAGCTGACCCTCCTGCAATGGGCAGCACACCCCACCCTTTCTTCCCGGCACTCATTTGGATGAGCCCTGCAGAAAAACAACCAGGCCGAGCCTTCTCTCCCACTACCCAACTGTGTGACCTGGATTTAACTCTCTAGGGCTCAGTGTCTTCATCTATAAAATGGTGTTTCTGGCCTCTATGTTGATGACAGACACTCCGCTTTGGGCTGACAGTGCTATCCTGAGATTAGAAAAGCAAACCATCCCAAGGTGGCAGGTCCTTCAGAGCTACAAAGACCCTCTCAGAGGCAGAAAATTCTGCAGCATGTGCCCTGCAAAGAAAATGCTGAGAAGCCAGGATTTCTTAATACTCTCCACCCAAACTCACCACCCACAAACTTTCCAATCTTCCAACCCCCTTCTTATAATTCACTCTTCACAGAGGTCAAGAGTAAAAAATTGAAATGTTAAAAACAGAAAACACCAGCCCTCCCGGCCAAATCAAAGAGCCTGGTTTTGCTAGACAGGACCCAATATTTTATCCACTCATGTGTATGCACTTAAGTTTGCTTCTAAGATTGCAAGGAGCTTTTAGAAAGGCCTAACTGGTTGTAGAAATGAAGTCAGTCATTATACTCTTTGTGTACCACACATCTGGGATGTCCTGACATTTTCTCTCCGGGGAGGTTTGTTTTTTTTTTTTTGATGGGGGGCGGGGGTGAAGATTGGATTGGGGGAAGGGAGCAACTCGCATTTCACTTTCCTTTTGCTTAGCAAATCAGTCCATTCTGCTGCACAGGAGAAGGTGGCTAGAAATAGTTAATGTCAAGTTTTCCTTTCCACCCTTGGCGGGAGCTAACCTGTCCCACCAGAATGGCCTGATAAAGGGAGCCGCCACTTCCTTAGAGATAAGATCCACCTTTCCTGAGAGCTCAAACCTAAGAGTGACACAGGGCCTTCCACCAAGCTGCCTGTCCTGGAGGCTCATGGGTCCAAGTTATTGAACACTACTTGGGGTAGTGGAAAGTTTAGTCTCTTTCTCAAATGGGGCATTCGGCTCCTTTATTCTTAGCTAAAATCCCATGACAGAAAGATTCTGATCTCATAGCTAATGTGAACTGACAATGAAAAGACTCCCAAACCACAATAACTTCTTAACAGAAACTTGAGATGGATACACATCTGTGCGTGTGTGCACGTGTGTCCTGGGTGGAGGTGAGGGGGGGATAATTAATATCTATGCCTGAATCCAAGGAAAACAACATGCACAGTGAAAACCCATCAAATGACAATCTTTAGGGCCATTTAAATTATCCTCATCAAGTAAAGATTCAACACAAGGGGGCTCTAATCTATTGCCACGCGGCCACCGATGCACAAGAGCTGTAGGTGAACTGGAGGTGGGTGTGTGGCAGGCAAAGTTTCTCTCTGGGGAACGTGGGGGGGCTGCTGCCAATTTAAATCTATTTCATGCTGAGTGCAATGACTGTCATACACACCCCTGTTCATGTGCCTTGGGATTCTCGATTTTGGTGTCTGGTTTGCTTAAATCAAAAGATCAACTGTACTTCTCTCTGGCTGGATCACATTGTCCTTCCACCTGTGAAGACACTGTATCCACTCATGCTTCTCCTTGCCTGCACACAGGTAGATGGGGGGAGGGGGGAGGATAGGTGGAGCACAGGTAACATCCCCAGAACTCCATTTGGAGCACAGTTCTCTCCTCAGCTCTTGGGAGTGTCTTAAAATATTAATACTAATATCAGGGAATGTGATGCTCAAGCTATACTTATACTTTTCTCCAACAAACAACAAAATATCAAGAGCTAGGCAAGGAAGCCAGAGGTCTAAAAGGACAGGAAAAAAAGGATGTTATGGAAATGATTATGACATGGCATGGCCCATGTGGAGGGTAACTCCCTGATACGCCACCAACCCAGGCCCTGCCCCTCTTATCAGTCTCTGTTTTCAGCTCCAGAGTTTCTCACAAAACGAGTCTCTTAGGCCCTCTCCTTTCTTGCTGGTTCCATTTTTCTAAGATGCTTATCAGAGGAGCAAGATCAGTCCCTTCTGTCTAGACCTTCAGCCCTTTCTACAAAGCTACAGGTTGAAACTGCTTTCCAGATGCCAGCAGCATTCACGTGGCATGTTATTAGGCACCTTAAATGTGCCAGACGCTGGTGTGTCTAATTTAATCCTCACGAGCTTTATATTATTGGCCTTATCTGACAGACAAGAAAGGCACCGTTTGGGAAGATAAACATGCAATATAAGGCAGAGTCAGAATTCAAAATCAGCTCCCCTGCCTCTGAGGCCAAAGCTGTTTTTATGATGCACAGCTATTCCCGTAGGAATTCCTCGTATACTCTCTTCTCTCAATTGGTCATACAGCTCCAGACAAATTGCTCGGACCAGAACCAGAGTCCCCTTCCAATGTTTCCATATAAGATCCCGGTCAGTTGGTTGTGTAAAAGGATTTTTGATATTCTTCTTTAGCTTGTAAGTATTGCCCTAATACTGGCTTTCAACATAACCCTTATCCTTTAATCCTCACCCTGTGGGACCACATTTACCAGTGGATATCTCAGAAGTCATGTCATTTACAGCTCACCTCTTCATATACCCAAACCTGTATGCACATACATCAACTGACTTAACGCAACAGCCCAGAAAAGGAGGTATCAGGGTCCCTTTTTTTTTCCTTCAAGGAAACTGAGGTTTTAAAAGGTTCAGGTAATTTAACCCTGGTCACATTGCTAATAAGCAGCAAAGTGAAGTTCACACCCAGGTCTGTCTTAGTCTAGAGGTGTACTGTCCAACATGGTAGCCACCTGCCACATGTGGCTACTGAACACGTGAAAAATGAGATGTGCTCCAAGTATAAAATACACATTGCATTTCGAAGGTGCAGTACAAAAAAAGAATGTAGAATACTTCAACAATTTTTTTAATATTAAATGTTGAAATAACTTTTAGATACACAGGATTAAATGAAATAGATTAAAATTAATTGCACCTGTTTCTATTTACTTTTTTAAACACCACTATAAGAACATTTACAATTACACATGTGGCCCTCGTTGTATTTCTATTGGACAGCACTAGTCTAAATCCTATGGTTTTTACCAAGAAGTCCTACTGCCTCCCTGTAATTGAACAGCTCTTAGCGATTTACATTATGTGTACTATTTAAAAAATAAAGTCATCTTGACAGCCTCACTTCCAGTAACAAGAATTTAGTTTCCTGATGAAGACTTTCAAAACTAATATTAAATGCAAAAAAAAAAAAAAGTATAACTTCATATGCAGGTGCCAGTGGATCTGCAAATAGCCTATATGGGGCTGCCCAGCTCCTGCCCATACTGGGATCTTTAGTATCCTTCATGGCATTTGATTATAACTTTCAGGCAGAAACTCCTTTTAAAATCACTGCTTGTACTCATGATCCCTGTTCTTAACCTGGCTAGGTAAAAATGGTTCCCAAATCAAAAGAGAACCTAGCTTTTTTCAAAGGATGAAGCTTTTATAGATCAAAAGTTAGGCTGAACTCAGGAAGCTGAGCTGGGAGGCTTGCTTGAGCCCAGGAGTTCGAGGCTGCAGTGAGCTATGATGGTGCCACTGCATTCCAGCCTCGGCAACAGAGCAAGACCGCGTCTCTTACAAAAAAAAAAAAAAAAAAGTTACACTGAAAGATGTAATGCACACGCTCTACAGTGAAGACAGGAGCCTACTGCACTTCCATACTTTTCCTTGGAGAGTGGCTCTCAGTGCAGGGCACCCAGCTGGTGTCTGGAGGGGGGTCCTGGCCCACACAGGAGGACCTAAGACTGTTTTTGCTCTAGGTGCCGCCACTGTGGAAAACCTATCAGAGGATGCTCTTGACCTTACTGCAACTGCTAACCCTAAGGGTTAGTTTTCTTTCAGGGTTTTTAATTTTTACGTTTTAATCGTCATCTGCCGTGACAGCCACCTTTTTAAAAAAAAAAACTGTTTGCTTTCCATGTACCAGGCACTGTGCTGAGCACGTGACCCATGTTCTCTCACTCAATCTTCCAGCAATCCTTTGATGAATTACTTTCTGGACCCAGGCAAGACTCAGACTCAACAGCAGGCTCTGAAAACAACACCAAGGGTCTTCCCTTCCCTTCTTCCCTCACGTTCCTATGATATCCCTGTTGCTTGCAAGGGGGGAAGGGGGGCAAGCCAATCCCTTGCAAAAGTGCTAATATGCCATCATTTAATAGTTACTTAAATTAAATGCTTTTAAACAGCGCTCCCACACGATGAATGACAAATGGTACAATGTAACGGGCCACACATGCATAGGTTGTGTGAAGTAACTGGCTTGAAGGGACTTGTAAAACTAAGCTACAACAGGGGACAAAAGTAAAAGATGGAATGTTGGCCTGAACAGCTCACTTCCTTGCCTTAATTGGCTTCTATCTTAGCGTTAATTGACTTTGAGTTAAGTGCCTTTCATACACATCAAGGAAAGCTGACCTTTGGAACGCTGGTGACTTGTTGGGTAAATAAGCCTTTATGGACTTCATAAAATGCAGATTGTGTAAACACATACTCAGGAACTATTAAAAGCACTGGGTGGCTGGAGTAAGGCACAAAGGTGGCCTTTAAGATTCCTGACTGCTCAGCAGTTAGACACTGAAGAAAATCACGGATGTAATTACAATTTAGAAGTGGGTCTCAACCTCTGGCTGGTAGACAGAGGAATCACCTGGGGATCATTTCAAAAATGCAGATTCCCTGGGCCCCACAGCCAGGGAGGCTGATTCAAGAGGCATGGGTGGGCTGCAGACGTATATTTTAACAAGCCCTCTGGAGTACTGACTGAGTAGGTGGCCCAGGACCAGCTTCACAACAATAATTTCAGTGCTGTAAGCAGCCAGTTACCTTTACCACTACCAAAGAATGACGCCTAGGGAATACAAAGAACGAGAGTCCTTCACCTAGAAGTGGACAGATCCTCTTCCCCAACCCTGCCCAGTACGCCCAGCAAGTGACTGTGCTGGCACCAGGAGGACCTTCTTTTTTCCACCCCTCTCAAGGGGAGCCAATGTCTGTTCCACTAGGGCCCAGAGAAGCTGAGGTGACCAACATATGCATTAAAAAGAAAACCAATGGTGCAAGCTCTGCACCAACAGCATGCTTTTGCATGCAAACAGCCTCGTACTTTTACATGGACCATGGCCCCAAAGCTACCCTAGACTGCACAAAGAGAGGCAAATACACACAGTGTCTAAGAGGCTGTGGCCTCTAGAAAAGCATCTGAGTTCTGGATTCCCATGTCACCAAGAGATGTGGTTGCATCCGTCCACCAATCAGGAGACCACAATGATGTTTGGCCAACGGAAGAGAGGAAGCACTTCCTGTTGTCTGCAGGGTGGTCAGAACAATGGAGAATGGTTGCTGCTGCTGCAGAGGACAGAGGTTCCACAGAACTCACTGACATTAGAGCTGCATACCCAAGTCACTGTGTGTGTGGGACCCAGATGTTCCTTATCAAGGACATGTCCAAGCAGAAGCTGGTTATCCTGGTAGAATAGGACATTCTTCTCAGCTTCCTTTTTTTTTTTTTTTTTTTTTTTTTTTGAGACAGAGTCTCACTCTCTTCCCTGGGGTGAGTGCCGTGGCGTCAGCCTAGCTCACAGCAACCTCAAACTCCTGGGCTCAAGTGATCCTACTGTCTCAGCCTCCCGAGGAGCTGGGACTACAGGCATGCGCCACCATGCCCGGCTAATTTTTTCTATATATATATTTTTAGCTGTCCGATTAATTTCTTTCTATTTTTAGTAGAGACAGGGTCTCGCTCTTGCTCAGGCTGGTCTTGAACTCCTGAGCTCAGGACGATCCACCTGCCTCGGCCTCCCAGAGTGCTAGGATTACAGGCGTGAGCCACCACGCCCGGCCTCAGCTTCCTTAATTTGTAAGATTTGTGGGTCCTATGTTTAAGCCCCGGAGCAGGGGCTGTGTGCTTCCATCACAAATAATCCTAATCCCAAAGCTCATCAGAGTGGTTCATTACACTTGTTTTTTCTACTGAACACACAGATTGCCAAATTAAGTACTATTTGTGGTGACCTAAGTGTTCCCACCAGAAAGTGTCAAATCTATAAACAGTTTACGAATGAGTATAAATTTTCAACAATCAAGAATGAGTACTTGTTGGTAAGAGTTAGTGTGTAGTTTTATTAAAAAATTCACAAAAGCTATCAGTTGTTAATATTCCCACTCCAGGGGTATACTGCCTCAGAAACGCTAACAATCCAATTTATACCAACATGCTACTAGTAAAATTACTTTAAAGCGAGAAACATCAAGTCTTAAAAAAAGGGTGGGGGGCCTAGTATTATCAAAGAACAAGCTGTGTTTTTACATGTGCATGCGCTACAGCACAAATTCATTCTTGCATTCATTCTGTTTGTTTTAATTGAGTCTGAACTTCATCTACCAGATTATGAATTATCCCATCTTCAAATAGGGGAAAGGAAGAAGGGCTGACTTGCCGGGTTAGTTTTTCACATGTGTGTGAGAACTACACTTTTTCTGTCCTTGCCCATGATCGCTACAACTTCTGAAGTCGGTATTCTTGCTGCTCTTGAGAACACGGAGGCTCTATCGATGTAAAGTGCTTGCCCAAGGCCCTATCAGTTGTCACCATGGAGAAGTCCTCCTTCAACCCTGGTCCCCATGCATGTCTGGGAAGAAGGCATCACCCCCACCACCCCAAACCAAGACCCAGCTCTGCTGTTAGCTCTGCTGCAAGAGCTTTCTCAGAGACCCCATCCCCTTATCAAGACACATCAGTGCTACAGAGAGGCACGTGCCTGGTGCGCTGCAGGAACCTTAAGGGGATGCAAGGCTTTGGGCACTGCCGGCCTAATTTCAAAGTTCATCTGCCTTAAACTTCTGTGAAGGAAGCTGCGAGGGCAGGGGCGGCACAGAAGAGGGGAGCAAAGGGGACTGTGCAGAGATCAATGGGGAGCTGAAAGTCTGTAACAAGGAGGGTAGGCCTCTGAGGAGTAATAGGCCAGACAGTTGTGTTCAGGATTCCACTTTTTGGAAGAGAAGTGTTTGTTTGAGTCATCAAGTCATTAGTTGACGCTGTCCCATTAAAAAAAATTTTTTTTTAATTGTGGTAAAATATACATAACATAAAAGTTACCGTTTTAACCATTTTTAAGTATATAGTTCAGTGGCATTAAGTACATTCACACTGTTACACAGCAGCAACACTGTCCCATTTTTAAGTGCACCCTTCACATCTTCTCCTAAGACATTAGGACAATTTTGGGGCCTTCCCCACATTTGCATGTGGTGCCACACTTATAGGTGACAAGCTACAATCTTAAGCCTGGCATCAGTTTTTGTTAGAGACATCTGTTTTAAGTCAATGTATTTTCATTTCTAGGCAAAAGCATATGATTTTTACAGCTCTGCTTTTCTTTAAATTCAAGCAAATAACAGTCCTATGTTAACAAAGGTTTGTCAAAAAATCAAATTCAAGGAACTATTCTTGTTCCCTGTAAAGTAACTGGCCCCTATTCCACCAAAAAAAGGGGCAAAATTAAAAAACACCCCTATATTAACTACCTTAACCATTAAAATAGCTAAATTCACATCCTAAAGGCATCTGTGTTACCTCACCAAGGAAAACTTCTGAAAAAAATTAATAGAGCTTTTAAAGTTTCAGCCAAACCTTTAAAAAAATATAATAAAAAGCAGTTGTAATTTTGATCAGCTGTAGGTGATTCTTTGTGTGTTTCAGAATTTTTTTTTTAATTAAAAAAAAACCTTTTGGATTAGCAATTAGAATTTGTTGACTCTTCATGACCTCACTTCCCATGTAACATCAATGTAGCATATTTCTCCCTGGGAGGTTATCTGTTATCTAACTTGAAAAGAGAAAGAACAAAGGCAAGAGGGGAAGGAACAACATTCCTCCCAACACTAGGTTCACTAACAGGGACGTGTGTCATCTTTTAAATGCCACCAGATAGGACAGACTAATAAGGACAAATGAATGGGCAGCGGAGACACAGGGTCTTTACAAGAGCAAATGCTCCCTTGGTCAGTACTATCTGGTTTGGTTGCAACCCTCAAGGTTTGGGTATCGCCCCCTTCCAAACTTGGATTAGCTAGGCATATTAGCATCTTCTGGATTTTTAAAATACCAACTCGTGAGGATGGGAGGGTGGGGGTGAAATTCTGATTCACTGGTCTGGAGATGAGAAAGGTTAACAGTGGAGGGATGAAAGGGTGCTGTTTCCTTGGTAGCATCCCCCACCAACCCCACATATGTTCTCCCTTGGGGCCTCCCACCACACTGCCCAGGGGCAGGGCGGGGAATGGGCAGCACTTGTCTAATTCTCCTGGTCACTGCTGTGCTGCTCCCTCTCGAACACAAGGCGTACGGAAGAGGGAGTCTGCAGGGAAACCATCACAACCAAACCACCTGTACCATTTAGGTGCACCACGGACCCTTTACTCTGAGTAAGAAGAATGCCCAACTGATGGGCATTAACAAGGGAAACAAAGGTATGGGGGCTGGAGGCCCGAGAGAAGGAAATTTTTTAAAAACAGAAGTTTCTGGCCGGGCGCGGTGGCTCATGCCTGTAATCCTAGCACTCTGGGAGGCCGAGGCGGGTGGATCGTTTGAGCTCAAGAGTTCGAGACCAGCTTGAGCAAGAGTGAGAGCCCGTCTCTACTAAAAAAAAATTTAAAAAATTAGCTGGACAACTAAAAATATATATATATA